>MU227025.1:1636063-1672865 GCA_018584345.1 Thuja plicata
TACATGTTATCATAGTTTCATTTCTTGCATTATCATGGCATTCTTAGCTTAGATTTCCTTTATGCTTTAGATTAATTCATCTAGCTTAACTAGGAGGCTTTGTAATACTTTTTCTTTCATTTTCATAGATTAGCTTGCATATTCATCTTAATCTAGCTTGCATTGCATTTCATTCTTGATTCTTGAGGATATTGGCATTCTTGCCCTTGTCTTCATTGAATCTCCCATTGCATGGTTTACTAGCAAGGTTATAGGCTTAATAGCTCTAGCTGAGAGCATTCTAAAGACCCTTGCACTCAATGCCTAGGGAGCTATGGATCAATTTTTGAGACCTCATGTTTGAGTGTTCTTGAATGTAAGGATTCATAGAAGTGTGACACAATTATAGCACACATGTCCCACTTAGTATGTCCTGTCACTACTGCAAATGTCTGAGGATCACCACAAATAGCATGACTCAGAAGACTAGAACCTATAATATGAGACTAGGTGTGACGGGAAGTGGAAGGGTCACTACCTAGAGATCCTACAACATCAACTATAACACGATCCCATCTAGGAATCGGTGGAGGATCCTGTGGTGGAGGTAAGTGGGGATCACCAAGATCATCATCCTCATCATCCTAAAAAGAAACTGGAAGAGATGAGGGGGTAGTGGTAAGTGAAGTAGACTCTAGAAGCGGGGTATCTACTGCAGGAAGGCGCTCATCAAATTGGACATCCCATCGAAATAGGACCTCTATGGAATCAGGATCAAATAACTTGTATGCCTTAACATCCTTGCAGTAGCCAACAAAAATGAGGTGTCAGCTCTTCTGCTCCATTTCTCTCCTCTAAGTGTCAGGCACAAATGCCCATGCTTCACTACCAAAAACTCAGAATGAAGATACATCAGGCTTGACATAAGACCAAGCCTCCTCAAGAGTCATATGTCAAACTGTCTTGTGAGGCATCTGATTCTGAATATAGTTGGCACAATTAACTGCCTCTACCCAAAAAGATGAATCCATGGACCTAGACTGTATCATACAATTAGCCATCTCCCGAAGTGTTATGTTCTTTCTCTCTACCACACCATTCTACTAAGGGGTGTAGGGCACTGAAAACTGATGCTAAAGACCATGTTCAGAGAAAAAATCCCTGAAATCTTGGTTCACATACTCCCCCCCATTATCTGTGTGTATCCGGCAAATAGAAAGACCAGATTGCTTCTCCATAAATGTCTTAAAGACTCAAAATGAATCAAAGACATCAGACTTGTACTTTAAAAAGTACACCCATGTGCACCTAGAGAAGTCATCAATGAAAGTAATCACATATCTGGCACCAAAAAAAGGAGTAGGAAATGACATGAGGTCACTATGAATCAACTCCAATGGTGCCAAAGCACGAGTAGGCTGTTTGTGAGGAAAAGGATCCCTATGTTGTTTGCCAAGGACACAACCCTAATAAACCCCATTAGTGCAATTAATCTGTGGAAGCCCAAGAATAAGTGTCTATGTGCTCATCTGCTGAAGATATCTGTAATTGACATGGCCCAAACACTCATGCCAAAGTCTACTCACTGAATTTGCATGTGCTATAAGATAGGAACCTATGCCAACAGAAGACTCAAATCCATCAAATATGTATAGGCGGGATGCAGTTTCAACACTCCCAGTAGCCACAATCATATCAGAATCATGTAAGTCCCGAATAACCACATCATGTGGTGAGAACTCAACTATCTTGCCAGAGCCAAAGTGGAAAATCTGATAGATAGACAATACGTTCATGGAAATGTTAGGGAAAAAAAGAACATCCTAAAGAGAACCCCCAACTAATGCAACAAAACCAGAACCCAAAACAGAAAGATGAGATGAGTTCCCAATAGCAATCTTTGAAGTAGCACAGGGAGAAAGTGAGGTGACCAACTGCTGAGTGTGAGTCATGTGGTGAGAGGCACTGAAATCAAGAATCCAGGTGGGCCCAGAAGTCATAGCTTGTGTAGTAAGAGTATGACCTTTCCCTACAGGGGAGTATGTGGACTGAGGAGCTGAAATGTGATGCTCCTGCATGGCTTGCTCTAAAGCCTCCAAATGTTTCTAGCACCTAAAAATAGGATGTCTATCCTAGCCATAAAAACTATAGGTCTCAACTGATTTCTTCTTAGTCTTGGAGGTAGACTCAGTAGACTTCGAAGAAGATTTACCCTTGGAAGGGTTAGCTGGAGGTTTTGAATCAGTTTTCTATGTAGGTTTGGAGGAATACTCATTGCCTGCTAAATCTTTCTTTGGTTTGGCTTTCTATTTTGGTTTCCCCTGTGAAGACAGAGCAACCAATGCTTGGCTAGAAGATCCAGAAGCATCTATCTATTGGATCTTTTCCTGTTCTTGTGTCAACCGATCATAGAATGTCTCGAATGAAGGCATGGTATGTCTAGTACCCAAAGCATCCATGGTGGAGTAGAAAGTAGAAGAATAGATCTGATATTGTCCTCTCAACTTTGAGAGTATCAGGAAGATACACTCATCATCTATCTTGTTTCTCCCACATCCCTACAAAACTAATCTCAGAGATTTGAACTTCATCAAGAAGTCCTCCATAGTGGCAAAGCTAGTAGGAGTCAAAGTGGTCAGCTCTGCATCAAGCTGTAGTTCCCAGAACTCATTCACTGTGCCAAGAAAATCTGAAAAATTGCCCCAAATGGCCCTAGGAGTTGTCAAACCATCCAGGTGAAAAAGGAGACTATCGGAGATGTTCAGTGCAATCAAGCCCATGGCTTCATCTATTTTATTCCTGTGCTGAAGAACCTCAAAAGGACACTATAGGAAAGGTTGGTTTTCATCTAGACATGACCATAAGCCATGTGACATGAGTAGCCTGGTCATGTGTGTTTTCCAGGTGTGGTAATTGTGTGGTGTCAACCAGGTCGGGCCATAGAGGGGTCTGACATTGAGAGAAGAAGAAGATAGAAGTAGAAGGGTCGTTTCTAATTTTAAATGATAGAAATGAAAAACACCCCCCCCACAATGTATGATTATATCCCCCATACAACAAAGAAACAATTACTGAAAGCACAAAAAATAAGAAGAAAACCTGGATGCTAGATGCAGAGATGGAGGAAATGGAAGCCTCTACTTCAACACCAAAAAAGAGAGCTCAAACAATTGAATTAGCAAAAAAGAATAGCATCATCATGTCTGGCTTGGAAACACTTTTCTGGTGATTTTTTTTTTTCAAAAACGGACAATGTATGCCCAAGATATGGCCAAAAAACCAAGTGCCCCTCTGAAAATGAGCTCACTGGAAAAAACCAGTCACGGGAAAAAAATTAACATTCAAACGACCGTCACATTTCCTGTGAAAAAATTTGACGCCCGTCGTGCCTGTTGCCAGAAAAAAAATTTCCAGTCATCGGAAAAATGAAAATCTGCCAGAAAAATTGGGAATCTGCTGGAAAAAAATTCTCAGGCGATGACGTCAGCGTGACATCAGTCGCTGAGCTATTCGCTGCACCCCGGTGGTTGGCTGTGGTGATAGCTGGCTGGCCGCTGGCAGAGGTGGAGGCCAGGTGGCTCCCAGGTGCAGCACCACCGGGGGCTTCTGTGGTGGTCGGTGAGTGGCGTGCCGGTTGGGGGCCGGGCGTAGGCTAGGATAGAGTGGTGTCAAGGTTGTGCAGGGGTGGCGCGCTCTGGTTGCACTCTGGCAGCACTAAAAATGTTAAAAAAATGTTTTTTTCTAAATTTTTTTTTTAAGTTTTGCCTTATTTTTTGAGCCATATGGCCTAGGAGGTCAAAAAAAATTTCTGGGGTCACTGTGACCAAAACCAGCAAAGTTTATATGTATTTTGACTCTCCTGGGCCTTCTGAATGTAATGGTTGAGTATGTTTTGGCTCAAATGGCTCCATAAAATAGTGCCTCCTCCAAAGTGAAGAAGAAACCCTAGAGAAGCAGTGGCTTTCATCTGTGACTCATAGCTTCAAAAAAGCCTCAGACTATGCAGCAGCAGGGAAGCTCTGATACCATGTAGAAGTTGAGAAATCTAACTTCATAGATCACCAAGAACACCTGCATGCAAATAACCTGTTGCTGAAAGGAAACCAAAGAGACAGAAGCAAGGGTTTGGAAAATCTCAGTAGAGTGAGAGAAAAATATATTTCTAAAGTAATAAAACAATAATTATAAAAGTTCAACCTTAAAGGTGAAGGAAACCCTAAAAAGGAAAAAGCTAGGTTGCGCAATATAATTAATATAAAATATTAATTATATGCACCTAAGAGACAGTTTAAGTGAAAAAGAGTAAATAGACAACTTAATAATTAAATCAACATGATCTAATTAATAAGTGAAGATAAATAGATACTCTAACAGTATATCCTTCCATTTTGTCGAGCTCATTGTGCTCCATTATGTTTTGAACCACTCTATCGAGCTTGTCGAGAGGTAGTCACCATGGTTCAAACTCAACACCTCCCTAGTTTGAGCCATGGCATATTTCTCTCTCCTCTGTCGTGTCATCTTAAAGGCGGGATTAATTTCCCAGGAGTGGGCATCCAAATCTTGTCCCATCTGGCATTTAATTTCCCTAGTGCCATCCCACTTATCGCCATTAATGTCATTACACCGCCTATCATGTGGCCATGTGACGACCTGTGTCAGCCCAGTATGCCTTCCCATCAGTCACGTTGACAATGACTAGTTCTTCAGGACTCCAGGTGCTGAGAATCCCCTAGGTCTTCATTCCATCTTTGTCACTTAGTCGAATACCCTAGAGCCCCCCGGTGTTTATCAGAATCTAACTCATGCATGTCTTAATACTCTAGGATTTTTGTTGTGTGCTAACATCTTTGGGATAGGTGTGAAATAGTGATGATTTCCCTAGAATTTGTAAATTTATTATTATTATATCATGTATTGACAGTTCTCCGATCTTGCAAGTTGCAGATTAGTTATAGAATATAAAGTTTCAGAGAGAGGAGTAAACGTACGATTCATACGGAAAGTAGTAGAAGCGTTATTAGATGTAGTCGCAACTTGATCAGCAACCGTATTCGTCTGTTTATTAATCTTGACATAGTTGTTAGGTTTCTGAAACTTATTAGGATTAGGAGAATTATCACCCTTATCAACTGGAATAGGAGCCATTGGAGTGTTGCTCTCAAACTGACTCACTTGTAATTGATAATGGTGAAGTGCTGCACACAATTGTTGAAAGGAGGTAAATTCAGTAAGCAGAATCTTATCCCTAATATATTTTTGTAAATTTGCAATAAACATATGTTGAATATCAATATCAAGAATAGGATAAGAAATCTGAGCATGCAAATGCTTAAATCTACCAATAAAATCTGTCAATTTTTCCTTAGTGTTTTGCTTATAATGCATTAAATCGGATAAGGACACTTGCGGTCCAATATTATTTTGAAATTGTTAAATGAAGGAATTAGAAAGTTTAGGAAAGGAATCAATGGAATAGGGAGGTAAGGAACAATACCATTATAAAGCCTTATCTCGAAATTTTCTAGCAAACAACTTAGCTAAAATCCTATGGTCATGAGCATAATCACTACAAAGGATTTCAAAAGTTTTAACATGAGTAACAGGATCACTTTTGCCATTATAATTCTCAAGATGAGGAATATCGGCTTGCTGAGGGACAGTAGCACAAATGATATCTAGAGATAAAGGACCACCCATATCACATGTAGGAATGTTAAATTTAGATTGAGTTCAAGATGCAAGTTGTTGTTGTAAAGATGACACAGTTTGAGCCAAACTAATAATTGTGGAATCATTAGAGGAAACAGGTGGCATAGAAATATTAGGAACACTAGGAAAAGTGTAAGAAGCAGCAAGAATAGAAGACACAACTGGTGGAACATTAGGAACCACAGCTGGAAGAGGATTAGTATAAGTAAAAGGCACACTATGATATGAAGGTTGTGAAGTAGGTAAAGATACTGGTGGAGCACTCACAGGAATAGGTGCGCTTGGGAGAGAATTTTTTATCAAAGGAGGAGTATAAGTAGGAATAGTAGGTAGAGGGACAGAAGAAGGTCCTACACTAGTGACAATAGGTGTGACTCCTAACTCTTGAGCTTCTTGAGCTAAAGGTTTAACATTAAAATTCACAAGGTGAGTAATACTACGCAAGAAATTAATACCTTGATCATTGTCATGGAGAAATTTCTTAAGAGCCTCTATAGCTTGGATAGAATCTTGATTATGGTTTTCTTGGATAAGCCAATTTCCCATTTTATCAAGTTTGGTTGAAAGATTTTGCACTTGTTCAGGAGGAACTCTTAAAGCGTCATCTTCATCATGAGATGAGTGAGAAGAGTTATGCTCCATGGAAGGATTGGAATCATGGGTTATTAAATTGTCATCCAGGATCCTAAGGAAAGGAGAGGAAGACTCGGGATCAAAGGAACCCATAAGTCTACGGCTTCTTCTAATTGGGATACTATAAGTAGGACTAGATGTGATAAAGCTCATACACCAATACAAAGCCAATGAACAAACACAAATTGTTTATCTATTGAATTGAAATGTAATTTGAAAGAAAATGCAAGATCTTAGCATAAACAATGTAAATCTAACACCAAAAAGAAAGAGTTGTCTATCGCAGGTTCAGCAAAATGTAACACTTGAAATGGAATGTTACCAAAATGTAATATAACACTTGGAATTGAAAAATGTTGATTAAAATGTAACGTGTTGGAATTGGATTGTGTTACTAAAAATAGATAAGGTATAGAAATGATTGATTTGATTTATAGATTGTTTGTGAATTAATTATCTTTAAATGTAAGGTGTAGATTATTCTTTGGATTACCTAGATTGTATTTGATTCTTTTAACCTTGATTGAATTGAATTGATTATGTATTGCAATTTTGATTAAGGAGAAGATAAGATGTTCCTTTTCAATTCCCAAATGCATAAATGGGAGATCCAAGTTGATCAACCCTAAGAGAAGGGTTAATGCATAAATGAATCAACTACTTGGAAAGGAGAATAACAAAGGAAATACCTTAAATTCTATTAATTCTATGTATAGGAATGATATATGACTGTAATTGAAGTGATGGGAGAAATGCACTAACCTTGAAATATTACAGATCAAAGAATGTTGTTTTCTGAGGTTTGTAAACTATTTCCGGAAAAACTGACAGTTGATACCGAACTGAAATGCAGAGACGAACAAAACCCAAAAATAATTTTCCGTTCCAATGTCATCTTGTGAAAAAGGTTGACCTTGACCCACAAATGTCAACCTTGACCCAATAATGATGACCCTAACCTGCACAGATCTGAAAGTGACTTTGTTCGCGGATCCTGAAAGTTTGTTGAAAAGGGTATCCAGATCTGGGCTCAAATCCGCTGTTCTGTACCTATACCTACAAGAAAAAGAGATTTTTTTGTTAGGTGGGGAGTGGTTTGCCTTGGTCAAACCCCGGTTTTGGAATTAACCTCAAATATATGTAATTGAAATTGCAGAAATGGACAAAGTAAATGCATAAATTCACCTTGCTTGAAAAATTCCTTGTGGCAGATTTGAATCCTTGAATCTACAAGTATGCTTCAAATGTGGAATATAGAAAGGTAGGATGTCTTCAATATCTTGCTAATGGATCTCCAACACCAAGTCTTGAATGGGTTCGTGAATTTGGAATAGGCTTGGAAGAAGGTGGATGGAGAGATCACCAAAAGGGCACCTTGTAGCTTCAATTCTTCAATGGCCTCCAATGGATCTCCTTCATGAAAATGGATGCTTGAATGGATGAATGCTTTCTTAAAATATTTCTTGATTGCTTGCTTGAACTTCACTTGGCAATGCTTGATCTCAATTAGGAATGCTTGATTATGGTTCTTAGGCTTAGAGAAAATGAGAGAGAAATCTTCCCTTTTATATGAAATTAGGGCACAGTCTTCCAAGGAGGCCTACATAGGAAAATTAAATCCCATTAAAGCCTTTACCCCTAGGAGAGGACCTATATTAAATATAATTTTGGAATCAATGCTTCGGAACCTGAAACAGCCGACCTGAGAGTGGGAAATACTTTTTGCAAAGGCCGACCTCCCAAAACTGCAAGACCCCAGGATCTGAACCCCGGGTCAAGGTCAAGGTCAACCCTGACCTAGGTCAGGGTCGAGGTTGACATAGACCTAAAATGTCAACCTTGACCCTGAAGCCCAGAATCATCAGTCTTCCATTCAGAATGTAGAAATCAGGCCAAATAGGAGTGGAAAGTGGAACAGATCAAGGAGGAAGCCATGTCAAGATTAGGAACCCACTCAAGGTGCTTTACATGACCCTAGACCACTTACTCAGAAGGCTAAACATGTCTACAATGGAAGTGCTTCCATTTTCTGACTATACAGCAAGGAACTGGTTAAGGCCTTAAAAGATAAAGTGACTGTGACCCCATGTCCTTTGGGCCTATTCTAGGAATTTTTGGTAGGGTTGTCGCAAGTCGACCCTTCACCACCAGAACATGCACCCCTGAGGACTATGTCCTCAGCAAATATGATGAATAGATGGAGTCTGTGTATTAGTCTGCCAGAGACTTTGATAAGGAAAGATTATCAAGGCTATCCAAGATGATGATCTGGGCACATGATGCCATGAAATTGGTAAGTGAATTATAGGAAAGGGCCGGAGAAGTTGAAGAGAAGTTGAAGGTTTTCCATGGCTAATGGGATAGCATCAAAGATATAGATGAAGAGGGCATAAGCCAAGTTCTAGAAGCATTCAAAAATATTAAGGAGAAATAAGGTCCTCCAGAGTCTAGAGATTATTCACCAGCCTAGCATATTTTGTATTCATTATTCTTTCAGAGCGTAAGCTCCTAGATCCCAAAGTTCCAGATCTAAAGTTTTTTATTCTTTGATGACTCGCGTCCAGTTTCCCCAAAATTGACCAGCCATCATCAAGCAGTTAATAAGGATGTCAGGAAATGGGTGACTTGAGAAGGCACATCAGCTCGAGGGTCATTTCTGATAGGTGGTCTTCCCAAGGTGCCGCCCCAACATAACACCTAGTGCATCAAAGATAGTGAGCCACTTTTCCATTGATGAGGCATGTAGTCTCCATCCCCGGGGGATCAGATTTCTTCTACTCTCCCTCTGGCTCTCTTCTCAAGGCCGATTCTTCCATACCTCCTTTCTTGTCTCATTCTTCTGACATGTCAGACCTCTATGCTTCTTCAGGTTATTGTAGCATGGTTCATGTAGTACTGGCCACCGAAAATTGTATTTTATTGGTTGAGTGTAAAGTTAATTTAGGTTAATTTTAGGACAAATTTCTGTATAAATAACAAGTCTGACCTCATTCTAAGGGTTGAAAAAATTGATTATTTTGCAGTCCATAGCTAGAGCATTTCAGTTTCATTTCATAGTTGCAGAGCTCAATGCTCCTTATTTTTTAGAATTTCTCAGTAGATAGATGCTCCCTTGGGGCCATTGTTGATGTACTCACTAGTGATGCTAGAAAACCATTAATGAAGAAGGAAAGATTCTCGCAATGCTCTTGTTGGTCTCTTGATCTCAAAGTTGATATTCTTTTGTGTTGTATGTTTCTTATGTACCTTGCTCTAATATTTTAAGTATATTAATGACCTCCTTTTCCCTCGCTATTGAATATATGTGAACTGATGTTTCTGTGTGTATTTATTATTTTAGTGTAGCATGTTAGAGAATGGTTGATTTTTTGAATATATTTGCATGACTATACGTAGATGGAATACTTCTAACCATGGCCTATCTTTTGAATTTCATTTGGTTGACTAACAAATGCTTGCAGGAAACCCCACTTACCTAAATCCCCAAAGAAGATGAGTCGAGATAACCAGCTATCCCCCTGAACAAAATAGTCACAACACCTAACTTAGCTCCCACAACACCTAACTTAGCTCCCGCACTTTCGAGACTTGACTCTCACCTGTATGAAGGCCCAAAGAATCTCATTTCTCCAGACAACCTTTACAAGTGAATTTGGTTGGTACCCCGGTACCTGATGACAAATTACAACTGTTGGTGGACCCGGTCACAAAACCCGTCAACATAACTTAGTTCCTGAAATGCAGGATGAAGTTAGGAAGATGGTTTTTGATTCCTTTGACACCATGGTTGAAACCACATATAGGATTGAGGATGTTTTGAAAGAAAAAGGAATTTTGACCAAACTTGGAAACAAAGACAACAATAATGGTAAAAATAACAACAACCCTAACAAGGATAAAGGAAAGAACTCACACTGGAATAGGAACAAACAAGTGGTCAATGATGGAGTTGTGGACTCCTCCCAACCCAAAGATAAAACTATGCTCCACTTGTCTAGTGTTTTTCAAGCCAATAAAATCAATGCATCTAATCAACAAGAGAACAAGCCAAGATACCAAGAAAGGCCTAAGAAAGAAAGATGTTAGTTTTCAAAACTTGGTGATTCATATGAGGATGTCTTGAAAACACTTATTGCCAGCAACCTTGCACATCCTCAAAATCCCACAAAGCATTATATACATGATATTAAGCCACATTGGTGGGATGAGAAAGCCTTTTTTAAGTTTCACAACGACATTGGACATGATATTGAAAACTGTTGGAAACTCAAACATATCATCCAAGATCTCATTGAGAATGGAAAACTTAAGGTAGATGACTTGAACACCAACACCAATCATAAGGCATTCAAATAACCTTTTCCCAAGTATGAGAAAGGGGAAACCTCTAAAGCTAAGAATGGCAAGGCAGAGATCAATTACACTTACACAGATGAAGAGAATATTGTCAACATGCTTGAAGTCGTCAAAGAAAATGTCAACATGATGAGGGATAAAGATCCCTATGGTTATGATCTAGACATGGAATATCCTCCTATATTTGATGATGAACCCATCATGGTGCTAAGGGGTCCTAACTCTAGAGTGTCATCAAAAACTCTCAATGCTGTCACACAAAGTTAAGGTCCCATTGTCATTGGAGGACCCAGTTCAAGTCAATCAAATAAACCAAAACAAGTGGAATCCAAGAATTTCACCTCAAAATCAATAGTCAATCCTAAGTCAAGCTATAATCTTGTCGATCAGTTGCAAAGAACCCTAGCTCATATTTTGATCTTTGAGCTCTTAGAGTTGTCCCCAAGACACAAGCAGGTCCTTGAGGATGCTTTGCACGCAGTGAACGTCCCCAACAACTTAGACATTGATCAATTCTAGAACATGGTTATCCATATTTCTAGCCCTCATTACCTTACTTTTTTAGAGGATGATGATAAAGCTTTGAGCCACCCAGAAAATCTCGCTCTCCATATTGAGGTCATGATCCACAAAACCTGTGTTAGGCATGTGTTGATAGATGGGGGTGTTGGGCTTAATATCTATTCCTTTATTCTTTTGAAAAATTTGTGTTATTGTGAACAAGTCATAGATATCAGGAAAAAGATCACCATCAAAGCCTATGATGAGGCACAAAGAAGTTCCAAGGGGTTGGCTATCCTTCCTGTTAGGATTGGCCTTGTTGAAAAATATATTTTATTTCAAATAGTTGATGTTGGCCCCCTTGCATATAATATCTTTCTCAGTAGACTATGGGTTCATGATATACAATCAGTTTTGTATACATATCATAAGTGTGTTAAGTTCCCTTACAATGGAATAGAGATTTGTATACCTAGGGATAACACTTTATCTGTTAACTCAATTTTAGCAAGAGCTCATGTTCTCCTCAATAGAGAAGAAAAAGACTTCAATGCAACCTTAGCTGAACGTAAAGACAAGCTCAAGTGAGTAGATCTTGGCATGGGAGGTATCAACTCAAATCCCTCACAACACTGCCAATTTCACCCAGGTCTTATGGCAAGCCTTCACAAGAAAAGAGACCTTCCTTTTTAGCTATGACTTTATTTGGCATGTTTGTAGAGTCCTTAGTGCCTATCCAAGATGAGAAAGAAGAGACATTTGTTAGAGACTAGATTTATAGAGAAGAGAAATACATGCACAATGAGAACTTATCTCCCTCTCCTAAGGCTTATGGAAGAGGGTATACTTTTGTCAAATAGATGGTCTATCCCAGACATGGCCCTCCTAATCAAATATTGGATGCTAGGTCCAAACCTCTTGATCATGATCTTTTTGGACACAAGTTTAAGAAGATGGTCGGCCTAGGATTTGCAGATTGCAACAAGTACACTCCTCCTAGCCTTGATAAGTCAGATAGTGAAGATGAAAAAGAATACATACCTGATTTGACAAATTAGAAAGACATGTGTGATGATTGGGTTCCTTCCACTAATCTCCTTTGGGGAGATTTAGATATTCCGGTCACTCATGGGTCAGTTTCAACTTTAGAACAAAATGAATCAAATGTAGAAGATCCTTTCAGAGAATGTAAATGAAATAATATTGTTTGTTTAATGGAAAGAGAAGGCATCACTCTTGATGACACTAGAACTTCCACATCAAGACATCCCAAACCTTCATCATGTAAACATCCTAGTCAAAGTTTAGAAACAAGTTCATGTGAGTATGAATGAGACTCCTTCTCAGAGCCTTCCAAAGTTGACATGGATGTTGATGTCATCCACACTTATAGTTCTCAACCCAAGGTAGCCGATGAGTCACGTGTAGGATTAGAGGATTTGAATCCACATGTTTCCTTAGTAGGTGATTCTTCACTTGTTAGGACAAATCCTAATTTGGGTATCTTAGAAAGATACTTGACAGACTCCAACTCTTTGGTCACCAGAGATGATATCATTCAGATTTACAACCTTGAACTAGTTATTGACTTACCCCTTGTTCATCCTGACCTCATCGATTGGTCCCAACGCTATCAAGAACCTGGGCTCTTAACATTTCAAAATGATTATGACATAGCCTGTTACTTAAATATTATTGAACCTATAGTCTCTTCCACAAGTGAACCAGCTACCAGCATGACCGAGCCAGACATCAAGTACCTTAGTCACAAAAAAAAATAAAAAATCAAAAGAATAGGAGTTCTGATGGAAAAAACCATTGTGTGGTGGTGTTAGAACCAAAAAAAGTAACAATAAATGACGTATCCAAGAGTGAAAACCTCTTTGAGGCCCTAAGGATGAGGTAATTGATTGTCTCCCTACCTACTTTCAAGATAGATCTTCGGTGCTTAATGAACCAACACAAGAACTCAATTTGGGTATAGATGAGGCTCTATAGATTGTACACTTCGCTGAATCCTTGTCACCACAAGAAAAATAATCCTACACTAAGTTCTTACATAATAAGATGATCAACTTTTCATGGACATATTCAGATATGCCAGGGTTGGACACTAATCTTATCATGCATCAGTTGCCCATAGCTACAAGTGTCAACCTAGTTAAACAAAAGTTGAGAAAGATGCATCCTCACATAGCTCTCCTAGTCAAAGTAGAATTAGAAAAACTCCTTGGTGCAGGATTAATAAGAGCTATTGCCTATGCTAAATGGATATCAAACATTGTACTAGTTTCCAAGCATGACAAATCCATTCAAGTTTGCACAGATTTTAGAGATGTCAATAGAGCTTGCCCAAAGGATGACTTTCCACTTCCCAATATATACATGATAGTGGATATGGCTGCGGGTTATGAGATTCATTCCTTGATGGATGGTTTTTCTGGGTAAAATTAAATTAAGATAGCTCCTAAAGATCAAGAAAAGACTACATTCACTTGTGCATGGGGTACCTATTGTTGGAACATTATGCCTTGTGGATTAAAAAATGTAGGAGCCACCTATCAATGAGCTATGACAACCAATTTTCATGACATGATGCATAAAAACATGGAAGATTATGTGGATGACACCTTGGCCAACTCTAAGAAGAGAGACACACACTTAGATGATTTAGAAGTCATTCTAGATCGCATGGAAATTTTTCAACTAAGGTTAAATCCTAAAAAATGTGCATTTGGAGTTACCTCTAGAAAACTACTAGGATTCCTCATTTTGGCAAGAGGAATAGAGGTAGACCCCGAAAAAGTCCAAGCAATCATAGATATTCCACCTCCTAGAAACATTATTCAAATGAGGAGTCTTCAAGGATGTCTTCAATCCATAAGGAGATTCATATCATAGTTGGTAGATAGAGCTCAACCCTTCAACAAGAACTTACACAAGAGATTCAAATGTGTTTGGAATGAGGATTGTCAAAAGAGCAAAGATCAAATCAAGAAATACTTGGCAAATCCTCCTATTTTAATGCCTACTATCCCAAGGAAACCACTTATTCTATAAATTTTAGCGACATAATCTTCCTTGGGGGAATTACTAGCTCAACTTGATGAACATGGGAAAGAAAGAGAAATATACTACATTAGCCACACTCTTGTTTCATATGAGGTTAACTACACCAACATTGAGAAATATTTCCTTGCAGTTTTGTTTTCTTCCCAAAAGTTGCGACATTACATGCTTGCGCACACTATACACCTCATAGAGAAAATAGATCCACTCAAGTATTTGCTAGGTAAGGGTGACCTCATAGGTAGAGTTGCTAAATGGATGATGATACTTTCAGAATTTGACATAGAGTACATTAAGCGTAAAGCAATCAAAGGACAAGCCATAGTAGATCAATTGGCTAATTTCCCATTGCAAGATACTGCACCTATTCAAGTTGACTTCCTAGATGAGAACCTGATGTATATGACTAAAAGAACATGGAAGATATTCTTTGATGGATCCTTTATGAAAAATGGTTCAGGAATTGGTGTGTTGTTTGTTTCTCCTTATGGGTACACAGCTCCTAAGTCTTAGAAGTTATTTTTCCCAAGTACAAACAACACTACTAAGTGCAAAGCTTTAACAAATGGACTTAAGATGGCCATAGAATGGAGAATCATAGAGTTACACATCTATGGGGATTCTTAGCTGATAATCAACCAAGTTAATGATGAATATCAAACAAAAAATGAGAAACGGGTACCTTACAATAAAATGGTTGATTCCTTGAAATGATACTTCACCTTTTTCATGTTTCAACAAATCCATAGAGTAGAAAACAAATCAGCTGATGCTATGGCTACATTTTCTTCACTCCTTCACTTAGAGAAACATGAATCCAGATTTGAATTCCTGGTGGAAGAGCTACATCACCCTATCTATGACTACCAAGAAATTCATGTCATTTGTACCCTCGCTGGTCGTGAGTCATCCTGTTACGGTGCCATTTACTCATACCTTTGTGATGGCATTATACTTGAAACCTTTAACTGATCTGAATGCAGAAACATTACCTCAAATACCTCTCATCATTCCCTTATCTCTGGTGATTTGTATAGGAGGGGTCTACATGGAACACTTCTTAGATGCTTAGAAAGGGAAGAGTCTAACCAAGATTTAGTTGACATCCATGAGGGAATCTGTGGGGGACATTCCAATGGTCTTTCCATTGCCCAAAGGATGCTTAGGGCAGGGTACAATTGGCCTATGATATAGATTGATGCAATAGCTTTTAAAAAGTCATGTGAAAAGTGTTAAAAACATGGTAACCTAATACATGCTCTAGGCAGGGAGCTCATTCCTTCTATATCTCATTGGCCATTTCACCACTGAGCCTTTGATCTTGTTGGGCTGATTCATCCCAACTCATCTGGTGGACACAAGTTTATTATCACTGCTACTAATTACTTCACTAAATGGGTAGAAGTTTTCCCACTTTATGTTTTCTCAGGCAAGACACTTTCTCTATTCATTTTGAATCATATTATCTGTCGATATGGAGTGCCTTCTGAGATTATCACTGAAAACAAAGCCCAGTTAAAAATAAGGACCTTAAACAACTCTACAATAAATTCAAGATTAAACAAAATTGGTCTTCCATTTACTTCCCGCAACGAAATGGTCAACCATATGCATCAAACAAAACCATCCTTAAAATCTCACATAGAACATTCTGTAAGAATGGTAGAGATTGGCACTTATAGATAAATTCGGCTTTATGGGCCTATAGAACGAGTATTCATAATCCTACTAGGGCTACTCCTTTTTCCCTTGCATATGGTGCTGAAGCAGTGTTACCTTTTGAGGTTGATTAGATTGCTTCACTTAGAATTTCCCTCAAAGGTCTAGTTACAGATGAAGAGTACCATGCCATGAGACTTCAAGAGTTAGAACTTCTAGATGAAAAATTTCAAGCATAATTTGACCATGTGAGCATTCATCAAAAGTGTATTTCCAAATCCTTCAACAAAAAGGTTCTCCCTAGAGAATTCCAAGTGGGAGATCTTGTCCTACATGAAAATCCTAAGAATCAACAACATAGAGATCAAAAGGGTGAATTTGAACCTAATTGGCTTGGACCATATATCATCACAGTAGATTTTTTGGGTTAGGTGCTTATCTATTGTCTATAGCAGAGGGAGAGAAGCTCCCTAATCCTATCAATGTCTTGCACCTGAATAAGTTCTATCCATGATACCCATTCTATCTAGGGGCACCCTTTGTACATACTTATTGATCCTGAAAAAATCCCCAAAAAATGATATTTTGTCTAAAATTCTAAAAATCAAAAAATGTCCTAAAAAAATGATCATCTTAGTGAAAACCTAGAAATAGGTGCTTTGATGTATCTCTAAAAAAATTATGTATTCCAAAAATACAAAAAAAAAATCAAAAAATTCAAAAATTCAAAAAAAATAGACAAAGTGCCTTGGTGAAAACCTAGAAACAGGTGCCTTGGTAGAAAAAAATTGTAATAAAATCCAAGTGGTGAAAACCTAGAAATAGGCGCTACTTGAGGGTTTGCACCCATATTTATTAGAGCATGTCCTCGACACTCAGCCTTTCTCAATCATGCCTTGTCCTTGTTGCCTTGGTTTGGAATTGGTCTTTTTCTTTGTCTAGGGGGCATAAATGTGTTAGCTTTGGTCTCTTAGATGTGTTAGGCTTTAGGATGCCTCAAAAATGATGTTTTTCAACACCACCCCAACTATGTTTTTCAGCAAAACCCCTGACATCGAGTGCTTTTCAACACTTATTGGTTTGGTCTTACCCAGTTTTGTCATGTGATCCTACCTACTTGCAAGCATTCGATCCTTATCCTTGGAGCTCAGTATCAGTTAAAACACTTAAATTTTTAAAAACAACACTAAATTCTTGAGCTATGTCACGATCTTTTCTTTGTGTGCTGACTGTAATTGATTTTCATTGAGTGTCCTTGTCTAATATGTCTCTCTGGGATGCATTGCTAGAGGACTTGGGGCATGGGGCATGTTTTTATTTGCTTCTACTTGTGGGTGTGGTCTTGAAACTCTTGAGTGTCTCTTATTGTTTTCTTGAAACACTTAGGATATTTGAGGCATTATCCTTGACAATTTTTTTTTCACAACCATTCTTCTGGTCATCCTGGCATCCATGCCTTGATGTGAGCGTGGTTTTGCTACATTAAATTGGGTAAGCTAACATCGAAGTCATCTTGACCTTTATTTCTTTGATGCTTATGTTATAATATTTCCACATTCCAATCCGATATAAATCACATTCATATCTTCATAGTTGCGCTTGTGACTAGTGATGATTGTGTGATTTTTTGATGTCCGTTAATAATGGCCCAATGATGAAAATAGGTTCCTTAAAATTCTCTAATGAATGATGAGCACAAAATCCTATGTTAAAATTTCTCTATTGCAAGTACACCTTTGTATTTGCATGTAGCTTGCATTGTTAGACTTCATGTTAATTTGTGTTTTTAGGTTGCATTATGAGTTTGAGAGGGTTTTTCCTTCATCTTGCGTGTGGACTTTTAATCAAATGTGGTCATGTTTTGATCTTAATTTCCTTATCTTCTTTCATGATCTCAATCAAAATTTTCTATCTTAAATAGTTGATTGATTTTGGGGCATTCTCTTTCTTAAGTCAAATTCTCTTTCTTCTCTCCATTTCATTCCACCTCTTCCAAACTTCTATCTTCCATTCTCTTTCACCCCACTTCTTTTCTTCTAATTCAACCTTGAGGCATAATATTTTGTGCTTGATGATCTACCTTGGTTCTGTGATCCTTATATCTTTCATCTTACATCAAGAACCTTATCTTTAGTTCAATTTGATCAAATTTATCAATTTTTTGTTTCTCCTTTATCTCATTTCAATTTTGATCACGAGGGGGTAGTACCTATCAAACTTCAATCCTTGATTCATCTTTATCAATCCTATCAATTGCTCTTCTTGGGTAAACCTTGCTTGAGATTCTTATCTTGGACATGTCAATTACCTATTTACAGGGGTGTTGACCTTGTCTTTTTCAAACAACTTATTTTTTTCCTGATTTTTTCTCATTTGTTGATCACATGTCTGGATTGTTTTGTGATCCTAAATCAATCTCACACTTCAACTACATTCTTTGACTACATGTGTTCCCATAAAGATCACACATTAGTCAAAGAGATGGAACAAGTGATACAATTACTAGAGATAGATTAAGTAGTGGTACAGATGATGGGGTACAGGTGATGGATTAGGTCCCCCTACTGGGTCATGAGACAGATTGATATTGATCCTCTGGATATGCATTGATGTATAATATTTATTTTTGATCAGGACTTTGATGATGTATCATATTGTCGATGTATCTTGATATACAGATGTTGATGGAAATTTTTGCAGAACATTTATTTGATGATGCTCTTTGATTCCCACGATGTTATTATGATGCTGATGTGATATATCTTTATACGCAGTTCTATATGATGTCTATGATGCATTTACTTTTATTATGCTATGGATGCAGTTTATCTTATATATGACATAGATAGATGGATGCAAATGATTATGAAACTACTTCTATATGTTGTTATGATTTCATAATGGATGTAATGGGTTATGCAATGCAATGGTAAAATGAATGCAACTCTCTTTTTGGATTTTGATTTTCAATGTATGCAACTTATATGAAATGCACTCTAAAAATGGATGTAAAAATGATGAATAATAAATGCTTCTTTTCTTTTGATTTTCTAGATATAATAAATAATGATTAATGAATCTAAAAGAGAATCTCACATCATTGAATTGAAAAAATATAATTGAAATTGAACCCCCTTGAACTTAGAAAATATTTTAAACATGCAATTAATCTAACATGAAAATGCAATGCAATGCAACTAACTGTCATTAGCTTTTTGTGAAAGAAAAGAAAAAGATATATATTTTCATCATTGAGAATTATGGAACTAGGAGCAAGTACAACCATCACTTACCACATCATGATGATATGAATACTGCTTTCATCACTTTTGGTAACCATTTGGAAACTAGTACAACCCTCACTAGTTGAATAAACAACTATGGGAGTATGAATATTGGTTTCATCAGATTCAATGTTGAAAGTGGATTTTGGTATTAAGATATGGAAGATCTAAATAGCCAAGGTATCTTTTTGCGTAAACAAGCAAAGGATAAACCTCCATCCTATTGAAATTTCTCAATGGTACTTTTATGACCACATCCTTAGACGAATTCACACAAGTTGGTGGATCTTCCTCAAAACACTCACCCAAAGTCAAGAAAATATCATGTCTTCATCATCGCCAATCTAGTTGAAACATCATCGATTAGCTAAAATGACATGACAAAATGCAATGAAAATAATCAAAAAATTTCAAGTGTTTTTCCTTGTATCAATATTTTCAATAGAATTCCCAAACATTGTGATCAGTTAGGTTTTTTTCAATTTTTAATCCTGATAATAAATTCATGAAGTTAAAGGATCAAGTTGCAAGATTAAATGTTGGGTTTTGAACAATGATATCCATCAAAGGTTCAAACAATACCTCTCCTCTAAATTTCTAAAAATATCCTTTGATATGTGACCAAAATGTAGCACTTCTGAATCTGTTTGTACCAAAAACCAATGCTTTGCCCCCAAGTGATAAATGTGACCTTGTGAATCTTGAGAAAATGAAACATAGTATGTGACAATGTAACTGATAGACTTTATTATGACTATGCACAAATGACGGATGCAATGAAGGATATACAAATGAGATGATGAAAAGCCAATATGTACAAATGCAACTAGGAAAGACCCGGCAGATCAAAAAGCCCCTAAATACCAGGTTTTCACCTTTTGGTTTTATTGCTTTTTTCTCCTTTTTTTTTCTTTTTTTTTCTACCAAGGTGCCTATTGCTAGGTTTTCACCGCACCACTTTTCTCTTTTTCAAATTTTTTTTTTTTCTCTTTTTTCAATTTTTTTTCTTGATATCATCAAGGCGCCTATTTGCTAGGTTTTCACCAAGACAACCATTTTTTGATTTTTTGAATGCTTTTGCTTTCTTCACACTCAAATTTCTCCTTTTTAATGCTTTTCTGATTTTCCATTTTTTTTTGACTTTTTGATCTTTCTCATGTTTTTGGATTTTGAACTTTTCACATGTTTTTCATTTTTTGAAACTTTTCTCATGTTTTTCAATTTTTGAAACTTTTCTCATGTACAAAGAATGATGTTGAAATCATCAGATACACACTCGTCTGATACTCTTTCCTCCTATACTCTTTGACCTGATCAGGTATGAAACCTCTTTAGATGGATGTTGTTAATAGGCTCTCGCAACTCATCACCCTCACAATCAGCTAGCTTGTAGGTCCCTATTCCAAAAGAGGAGGTAATTACAGAATGTCCAAGCCAATTTTCCTCTCATTTTCCCTTTTTTCTCTATCTGCTTGGTTTTTAGGGTTTTCTCTTAACACTAAGTCTCCCACTTGAAAGGTTCTTGTTTTGATATTCTTGTTGTAATTCCTTGAGATTTTGTTCTGATAGACTTTCAAATTCTCATGAGCTTGTGTTTGATGTTCCTCCAACAATTCCAATTGTTGAAGTCGGACAACACTATAATCCTCATCATTGATTAATCCATGTAATGACACTCTTAAGGATGATATTTCAACCTCCAAAGGTAAAACAACTTCTGCCTCATAAACTAAGGAAAATGGTGTAGCCCATGTAGGTGTTTGAATGCTAGTTCTGTAGGCCCACAATGTTAGGTTTATCTGAACCTGCCAATCTCTTCCTAATTTTTCAATTGATCTCTTCAAGATTTCAAGGATATTCTTATTGGTAGCTTTGTCTTGTCCATTACCTTGAGCATAGTAAATGGAGGAAGAATGGTGTGTTATATGAAAGGTTTCACATAGTTCATCCACATCTTTGTTCTTGAATTTTTTTCCATTACCCATGATGATGGCATTAGGAATACCATATCTACAAATGATTTGATTAAGGATAAACATAGAACTATATTTTCCCGTTGTAGTTGTCAAAGTTACGGCCTCTACCCATTTGGTAAAATATTTTGTTGCTATTATGATATACTTGTGACCATTGGAAGAAGGTGGATAAATCATTCCAATAAGATCAAATCCCATTGGTAAAATGACCATGGTGTGATAAATGGATGCAATTCTTATGCAGGTACATGGATCATGTCACCATGGTATTAGCATTTCGAACATACTTTCACAAAGTGACAAGCATCTTTTTCTAAGGTTTTCCAAAAATACCCCATACAAAGGATTTCTTAGCTGAATTCAACCCACTCAAGTGTGACCCAAAAATCCCCTTGTGAACGTCTTTTAAAGCTAATTTCAATTCCTCATCCTCTAAATGCCTAAGAAGAATTTTTTCAATACCTTTGCAATACAACGAGTCTAATAGGATAGTATAACGAGCCACTTGGCATATAAAATGTCATTTTTGGGCACGAGTTTGGTCTATAGGTAAAACTTGGTTTTTGAGATAAGAATAAATGGGTCCATACCAAGGTGAGTCATGTCTATTAATAAGAGCAATGATTTGGGTGTCAGGTAAGTCAAAATCAGGTTTCACCAACTCTTCCACCAAGAATTTATACCTCGTATTTTGATCAGGCATTTGGAGTAAAGAAGCCAAATTAAAGTAGCCATAGCATCTGCAACTCTATTCTTGTCCCTTGGAATTTTCTGAAATGTGATTAAGGCAAAGTATTTCTTCCAGTCATCTACCATCATCTTATATGGAATGAATTTTTCATCCTTAGTTTGATATTCATCATTTATTTGATTGATGACGAAATGAGAATCCCCATCAACTTGTAGTTCTGTGGTGTTCCATTCTAAAGCCATTTTGATACCTATGGCTAAAGCTTCATATTATGCAATATTGTTTGTACATGGGAACAAAATTTTATAATATTTTTGAATGGTGTACCCTTGTGGTGTGATCAATAAAATTGCAGCCCCTGAACCATTTTGAGTGTAGGATCCATCAAAATACAATTTCCATGCCTTGGCTTCCACATTGACAATTCCTACATCTAGAAATTCAACTTGGATAGGATGAGTAGAGACTAGCATATTTTTAGCCAATTGATTAGCAATAACTTGGTCCTTGATAGCTTTCCGGTCCACATACTTAATGTCAAATTCACTAAGTACCATCACCCATTTATCAATTCTTCCAGTTAGGGTTGTTTTACTAAGAAAATACTTTAAGGGATCAATCTTTGCAATCAACTTCACCTTGTACATCAACATGTAATGTCTTAGTTTTTGCAAGGCAAAAACCACTGCTACACAATCTCTTTCCATGAAGCTATAGTTCAATTCATATTTGATCAAGGTTCTACTTAAATATTAAATAGCTCTTTATTTTCCTTCATTATCCTCTTGTGCCAAAAAAACCCCTAAAGATCTCTCTATTGCTGAAATATATAGTAGTTATGGTTTTCCTTTGATGGGATGCATCAAGATAGGTGGGTTTACCAAGTATGTTTTCAATAAAGTGAAGGCTTGTTCACATTCATCATCCCATGTAAAAATTGTATCCTTATGTAGCAATCTTGTGAAAGAATGGCACTTTTCCGCAAATTGAGAAATGAACCTCCTAATGGATTGAAGTCTTCCTTGAAGTGACCTCATTTGACTGATATTTTTGGGAGTTTCCATTTCCGTTATTTCTTGTACTTTTTCCGAATCTACTTCTATCCCTTTTGCTGAAACTATGTAGCCTAAGAGCTTGTTGAATAGGACCCCAAATGTACATTTCTTTGGGTTCAATCTTACTTTAAATTGTTCCAAGCTTGTGAAAATATTTTCTAGTATAAGAAGATGATCTTTTCTTTGATGTGACTTTGCTAAGATATCATCCACAATCTTCTAGGAAAGTATGCATCATGTCATGGAAGATAGTGGTAATTTCTCTTTGGTAAGTTGCTCCTCCATTTTTTAGGCCGAAGGGCATTACATTCCAACAAAAGGTTCCCCAAGGGCATGTGAAAGTAGTCTTTTCTTGGTCTTCAGGAGCAAAGCGAATCTGATTGTATCCACTAAATTCATCCACTAATGAGAAAATAGAACGTCCTTCTATCAAATACAATATAGCATCAATGTTAGGTAATGGAAAATCATCCTTAGGGAAAGCAAGGTTTAATTCTCTAAAATCCCTGCATACTCGAGTGGATTTTTCATGTTTAGTAATTGGTATAATGTTGGAGATCCATTATGCATAAGCTATTACTCTTATGAATCCAACCTTTAATAGCTTTTCCAATTCTGCTTTGTCTGATAGAGTTACATGGGGATGCATTTTTCTCAACTTCTGCTTCACAGGTTTGACGCCGGGTCTTACATTAAGATGGTGCATTATAAAACTTAGATCCAATCTGGGCATGTCTGCATATGACCATGCAAAGTTGATTTTATTTTCTTGAAATAATTCAATGAACTCCTTCCTTTCTGATGGGGTTAATGATGCTCCTAAGTGAATAAAATTTGGTTCCAAGTTGGTTCCAATGTTAACCTTTTTCATTCGCTCTATGATAATAGGAGACCTCTCATCATCATGTTCTAGTAGGGTATCCAATATCTCTTCTTGAGGTGCCACAGTTGGGTTTTCACCTTTGGAAACATCTGATATTTTTAATTTTTAGGGTCTAGTATTGCTACATGGTGGTTTTCACCACTAGACCTTCTCATTTTTTTGAATTCCTTTCTTTTATTTTGTGTATTGAGAGATTGGACTCCTGCCTCTATCATCATGTTCGGATTGTATTTTTTGGTGGAAGATGGCTCAACCGCATTTAGGTATTGGGTCAATGCGTTGTTGTTGGGAAATTATAGTAGGTCATTTGGTCTAGTTAAGTTCCAATCAATGAGTTTGAGATGAAGAAGGGCTAAAGACTCATTGGGAAAGTTGTCAATCAAAGGATTCAAGGACATGACCTCATTTGAGGGTTCATACATTTTATTTCTTAGGTCAATGGCATGTGCTTGCTTGAGGTGTTCTATGGAAGTAAGATCAAAATTTTATTCATCAGAGTCCTCATGGATTTCCATGGGAAAGAATGAGTGTGGATTAAATCTAACATTTGAATCACCCCCCCACCCCCTCTATGAAGGTACCCAAGGTTCACCTATCCACTGGTTGCCCCTAGATTCTTGACCTATATTGGATTCTTGAGGCTGATTTGATGCTTGTGTAGAATTTGAACCTTGATTCTCATTGTCTTCACTTTTGGCATTAGGAATGGTAGCATAGTTATGAATAACATCAACCTCTTTATCATGAAAAGAGTCTTTGGATAGTGAGTCCCACTCATAGTCTTCGTAATCATCCTCACTCTTGGATCCTACCATGTGTACATGTTGATGAAAATCATGCATAGGGCTTTAAATTTCTCCTTTTTCTTGATACCCTATTCCACATTTCTCATCCTTTGACCTCCAAGAAGGTTCAATAGGTTCTATAAATCCTCTATTCCTTATTCCTAAGGGTCCTCCTCCCTTGTATCCCATTTTTTGCATAATTTTAAATCTCTTTCCATATTGATCGGTTTGGATATTGATATGTTGCACTCTTTCAATGAGATTGTTTGAAGTATCTTCCTCTTTGTAGAGTCATTGTAAAACTTCACTGTCCTCATTTTATAGGGTTGATTTGTTACTCTCTCTTTAAAAAATTAGAGTTATATTTGTGAGGTGGATTAACACTTAATGGTTTCCAATGTGTCTTTGGGGAATTTGGTAAATCAAATAGGGAAATGATATATTCCCCCACTCTTTTGGAATTGATTCTACATTGCTTTTCAAACTTATGCCTAATCTCACTCATATTTTGGTAATGATCCTTCTTGGTTTGTTCTCTCTCATCCTTAGAGGGTTTCAAAATTTATACCTTTGGTGTAGAACTTTTAACTAAATTTTCATTAGTACTTTGACCCTCATAACTAACTTTCTCCTTTCCCTTAGTTGATGTAGATGAGTTAGTTTGATTAGGATTGGAAGTAGATGTAGCATTTGATGTTAACTTAGGACCTTCCTCTTTAGCTTCTTCAATGGTGACATTTAAAATAATTCCTTCCCTATTGTGAGGAATAAATAGTTCATGAAGATGTTTCAATGTGTGCAATATTGAAAGGGATTAGAATCTCCTCCAATTGTGATTTCTTCAGCCATGTATGGAAATTTAATACATTGATGATAGGTGGAAGGAACCTCTTGCATCTCATGATAGGTCCAACTTGAATGGGTAAAACTATCATGCCTTTCGAAGATATTTCTTCCTCATCATAAGCCTTGATGGTAATATTATTTTTAGGATTTATAGATGATTCAGATAACCCTAAAGAATTGACAAGGTTCAAAGTGCAAATGTTGAGACCAGCTCCTCCATCAACGAGGACTCTCTTGATCATATGCCTTTGGATTAAGACTTCTATATGCAAGGGAAAATTTTGAGGATGAGTAGTGGACATATCATCTTGTCCTAAAAATGAAAGGAAATGTGGTGCAACAAGATGTCCTACCATGTTTTGAAACTTATCTTTCTCCAAGTTTATAGGAACATTAGTTTCCACTAGAACTTTTTCCAAGATATCCTTGTGATTGGGAGAAAGTTTTAATAACTCCAAAATAGAAATTTGTGTTGGAGTCTTTTGCAATTGATCAACCAAACTATAAGGATTTTTTGTAGTAGATGTTTGTTTAGCCAAAATAGTAGATTGTGTCAAACCAATAGGTTTAGGAGAACCCCCTTGTATGTTGGATGACATCATTTTTTGTTACTGATCATGTTGTTGATATTCATGTTTTGTCACTGATGTCAACATATATTTATGTAGAGAAGACAGACTGGCTACTTGACTAGAAGAAGTGTACAGACACTGTACAGATGATTCAGAATGATCAAAGTTGGAATTTAGTAGAAGGATGTGTACTGACCTTATTCCTAAGGTCACTTGACTTAATGTTACATATGGTAGATAATACAGTTGATTTGGTGAAAACTGGTTTTCTGGACAGTAACTATGATTCTAGACAGAGCAAGTCTCTGTGTTTTTGGTATATCTTTTTGGAAAAGATATTTTGGATGATGTGAGCTTACTAGTGGATAGCTGACATATGTTAGAGTAATGGGTTGAGTTCAATTGTTGTTTTTCTACTGGTGACATCAGTTGTGGCGTGTATTCTAGAGAAGACCTATTTACTGGCCGACTTCAGACATATAGCGTGTAGAATTAATTATGACCGTGGATTACAGATCTGGAAGTATATGTGATGGATTTTAATTGATGTTTACTTGTTATAGGTACCCTTTCTATCTTAGGAAGGGGTTATATAATTATTTTTATGATGGAAAGCCTTAATTGGCCAACCTAGTTAATTATGTATTAGGAAAGCTTAACTAGCCAACCTAATGAATTATTTTAAGAGGGTATATATGAATGATGTTTTATTTTGGAGAATATGTGGAAAAGAATAAAGGATAGAGAAGTCTAGACACTATGGATCTTTTTGACTACTGGATATAGAGCAGAGTTGATGATTGTTATACTTCATTGGAACTGACCAAGCAAAGATATTTTCTATCAGATAGTTCACTAGATTGTGTATTTGATTTACACACTTGATTCAGATTGTAAATCCTTGATGGTGGCCTTAACCTTCTTTGGGAAGTGATCCTTGGTAGTGAGCCTACTATTTTCTTTGACTCCTAATAGGGTCTGTCTCCTAATAGAGACTATGTACTATAATCTTGTAACAAGATCCTAACAAGGCTAATATCTTTTAACAAGGATACTATACTCTCAGTACATTATTTGTGGGTGTTAATTCCCACTGTGGTTTTACCTTTAACAGGGTTTTCTCAAAAAAAAATATTGTGTTATGGTGTTGTAATTTACTATGTTATCATTTACTTTTTCTGATATGGTTTATAAAGTTTAAAGTTTAACAATCTATACTATAACTAATTCATCCCCCTCTCATTTGTCTTGTGGACTGTTATTCCTAACAATTGGTATCAGAGCTACAGGTTCTTAGAGAGAAAGTTTAACATCTTGAGGTGATCCTGAAGATGACTTACTATAGGAAGGATAGTCCAAAGTTTGATCCTGAAAACTTTGACAGTTGGAAGAACAAGATGAGAACACATTTTCTATGTCTGGGAATTGATTACTGGATGATCACAAAGAAGAATAAAAAGATAGCTACTGAGGAGGAGTTAGAAAAGGCTTCTAAAGATCATAAGAAGTTATTTTCATGCAATATGGTTGCAAGGGAATCTTTGATCAATGCTCTTTCAGAAGGAGAATTCACTAAAGTAAAAGACTTGGACTCTGCACATGATATATGGACAAGACTGGAAGCATTATATGTTGGAGACAAGTTTACAAAGCAAGAAAAGTTACAGAACTGGAAAACAAAGATGGAATCACTGAAGATAAAAGAAGATGAGAACATTAGGGCATATGCACAAAGAATTACTGAAGTGGTTACTGGTATTATAAACTCTGGAGGAACTTACAGTGATGAAGAAGTGATTGCCAAGATACTTAGATCTTTGACACCTATTTACAGAACCAAAGTACAAGCCATAAAGGAAATTATACCTTTGACGTTGAACTTCAGCAGAGAAATGTCGATTGGGAAGCTAACTACATTTGAGGCTATAGAATTGGGAGATAATTTACCTAAATTTGAGTCAGTATTCAAGGCAACCATAGAAAAGAACAAAAAGACCTTATCTGGAATTGCAAGCACCAATAGTGGTGACATAAGAGAAGATCTTGGAGCTTATGCTGATGAATGGGAACAGATATAGGAGGAAGAAAGAAAGCTAGATGAAGTTGTGACACTGAATGCTAGAAGAGAAAAGAGAGGTAAGGGTAAATTTGAAGGCAAATTACCTTTGATATGTTTTTCATGTAACAATATTGGTCAGTTTGCATCTAGATATCCTACAAGAGTTCCAAAGCACAAACCTAAGTTTTTCAAGTCTAAATATTCAAAAGACAATGAATGTTATTATGCTAGTGAGGGTATATTAGATGATGATGATGATGAATATGATGAAATTGGATTTATTTCTATTAAGGATGATGTACCTATGCATGAGGAAAAAGATTTAGTATCTTGAGTTGAAAAGAAATCTAAATGGGTTATAGACAGTGGTTGTTCACATCATATGACGAGAGATAAAAAAAAATAAAAAAAAATTATGACTTTGAAAAGACATGATGGAGGTGTTGTCAGATATGGTGACAATATTCCTAAGATTATTATTGGAGTTGGATCTATCTCTTTGGATGGAAAGACTAACATTGACAATGTATTACTTGTTGATGGACTTAAGCATAATTTGTTGAGCATTGGACAGCTAGTGGACAAGGGTTATCAATTGAACTTCATCAATGGGAAATGTTCTATCAAAAGTAAAATAGTAGACCTAATTGCATCTAGTACAAAATCCAGAGGTAATGTATTTGAATATAACACATCTGAAGCTTCTTGTTTTATTGCAAAGGTTGATGATAGTTGGTTATGGCACATAATATTTTTTCATGTTAACTTTGATAACATTGTGAAGGCAAGTACAACTAATGCAGTAAGAGATCTACCTAAGATTGTAAATCCATCTAACACTATGTGTAGAGAATGTGTTATGGGGAAGCAGACTAGAAGCACTTTCAAAAGAAAAGCTTATTTAGCTAAAGCAAAGTTGGATCTAGTACATACAGATATATGTGGTCCTACACGAACAAGATCATACTATGGTGAAAGGTACTTCATACTATTTGTTGATGACTTTTCTAGAATGATGTGAATTACACACTTAAGAGAGAAATATGAAGCATTTGACAAATTCAAGCTATTCAAAGAAAAAGTTGAGAATGAATCTGGTTTAAAGTTGAAGTGTTTGAGAACAAACGGAGGAGGAGAGTTTACATCAGAATTGTTTAATGCATACTCTGAAGAAAATGGAATACACAGAAAGACTTTAGCCACTAGAATTCCACAATATAATGGGATAGCAGATCAAAGAAACAAAACTATATTAGATGCTACAAGGACTATGTTTTTGGAAGGAAATGTGTCACATGTTCACTGGAGAGAAGTAGTTGGGACTGATGTGTACACACTAAACATAATTCAGATTAGAGAAGGTACAAATAAAACTCCTTATGAATTATGGTTTAATCATACACCTACTATGAAATATTTTAGAATATTTGGAAGTAAATGCTATATCAAGAGAGATGATGAGATATGCAAGTTTGATTCTAGAAGTGATGAAGGAATCTTTCTTGGTTATTCCACTAAGCTTAAATCTTATAAATTTTTTAATCTAAGATTGAGGAAATTGATTGAAAGCACCAATGTGAGAAGAGATGAAATGTTTCAGATTCAGGAAAGGATATATGGTTGTGGTCAGATTATAGAAACAAAAGAGGTTACTGCTGAACCTAAAGAATCTTTGATGATTAACGATGAGATTGAAGATGAATAGACTGAAGGTATTGAGACATTAAAGAGACCAATGTATGTTAAAAAGAACCATCTTGAAGATCAAATTATTGGTGATGCAAGAAAAGGCATGATGACTAGATCTAGAGTTAGAGATGAGATCTGTTTGATTTCTCAAGTTGAGCCAAAGACTACTAATGAAGCATGTAGAGATGAATCTTGGACTAAAGCCACAGAAGAAGAACTAGAATAGATAAAGAAGAACAATACTTGGGAATTGGTTCCAAGACCTAAGAACAAAAATGTGATTGGAACTAAATGGGTTTTTAGAAACAAGATGGATGAGGAAGGCACAATGGTAAGAAACAAGACTAGACTGGTATGTAAAGGCTACTCAAAACAAGAAGGCATAGACTATGAAGAAACATTTGCTCCTGCTACTAGATTGGAAGATGTGAGATTATTCCTTGCTTATGTTGCACATAAAGACTTTAAGGTTTATTAGATGGGTGTGAAGTCATCATTCTTGAATGGTGATTTAGAAGAAGAAGTTTACATTGAGAAACCTGATGGTTTTCCTTTGAAAGATGATGAAAACATGGTTTAGAGAATGAAGAAAGCATTGTATGGACTGAAACAAGCACCAAGGGCATGGTATACAAGACTAGACAAATATCTACTTCATCTTGGTTTCAGGAAAGGTAATGCAGATAGTAATTTATACTTAAGAACTAAAGAAGATGGAATCTTCATTATAGAAGTTTTTTTTGATGATATCATTTTTGGAGGCAATGATAAGTTGAGTAAGAAGTTTGCTAAAGAAATGGAAAATGAATCTGAAATGTCAATGATTTGTGAGATGAAATACTTCCTTGGTTTGCAAATTAATCAGAGTAAGAATGGCATTTTTATATCTCAGACCAAGTATCTTAAGGAAATGTTGAAAAAGTTTGGAATGGAAGATTGTAAACTTGTTGGAAAACCTATGGTGATAGGAAACAAACTGACTAATAGTGATGAGACTTAAAGTGTTTTTTAGACTAAGTACAGATCAATGATTGGAGGTCTACAATATCTAACACACACTAGACTAGATATTACCAATGTAGTTGGAATTGTGGCTAGATATCAGGCCGATCCTAAAGAAACACATTTTGCTGATGTGAAAAGAATTTTTAGACATTTGAAAGGGACAATAGAATATTTATTATGGTATGACAAAATCTGATGATTTTACACTGCAGGCTTTTACTGATGTTGATTGGGAACATAATGTGGATGATAGGAAGAGTACAAGTGGTGGTGCATTTTTCCTTAGGAAAAGGTTGGTTTCTTGGTTGAGAAAGAAGCATAACTGTATTGCTCAATCTACTGATCAGTCAGAATATGTTGTTTCTGAAATAAATTGCACACAAGTTGTTTGGATGAAACAAATGTTGGAAGACATCGGAATAAATTTCAAAGAGCTAGTGGTTATTCATTGTGATAACACTAGCACAGTAAACATGTCAAAGAATCCTATAATGCATTCAAAAAATAATCATATTTCTATTAAGTATCATTTCTTGAGGGAGAAGGTAGAAAATAAAGAAATTAGACTAGAGTACATTATCAAAAAGGAACAAATAGAAGACATATTTACCAAATCTTTGCCAAAAGATGATTTTCAATATCTCAAAGGCATGCTTGGGGTGGCGGCCCCTCCCAGTGGTAACTAATTGATGTAGATATGCATCAGTCCAGTGGTTTTCAGATCTATATCACTATCTAGACTTGATGTATGGATCTACTCCTTAGGGGGAGTGATCGCAGGAGAACACTATGGAGTACATTTGGGTGATCTTGCACCTAATTGTTGGACATGAAGATTTGAAAAAGCTACAACTTACAAAAGACTATAGATGATTTATGGCACCCTTTTCCATTGCTACCAAAGCAAGAAGGAATCTATGTGAAAATCCCTACTATTTTGGGGAGATTTGTGTTGAGGATATTGAGAAGATTGTATTGAGAGAGAATACTTTTGGGTTGATGCATATGGATTTTCCCATAAGTTGCCATCAATGCCAAAGGGGGAGATTGTTGGATGATAACAGTTTTGGTTACTGATCATGTTGTTGATATTCATGTTTTGTCACTAATGTCAACATATATTTCTATGGAGAAGATAGACTGGCTACTTGACTGGAAGAAGTGTACGGACACTGTACAGATGATTTAGAAAGATCGAAGTTGGAATTTAGTAGAAGGATGTGTACTGACCTTATTCCTAAGTTCTCTTGACTTAATGTTACATATGGTAGATATTATAGTTGATTTGGTGTAGACTGGTTTTCTGGACTGTAACTATGATTCTAGACAGAGGTCTCTGTGTTTTTGGTATATCTTTCTGGTGAAGATATTTTAGATGATGTGAGCTTACTGGTGGATAAATGACATATGTTATAGTAATGAGTCAAGTTCAATTATTATTTTTCTAATAGTGACGTCAACTATGGCATGTATTCTAGAGAAGACCTATATACTAGCCGACTTCAGACATGTAGCCTATGGAATTAATTATGAGTGTGGATTACAGATCTGGAAGTATATGTGATGGATTTTAATTGATGTTTACTTGTTATAGGTACTGTGTGTATCTTAGCAAGGGGTTATATAAATATTTATATGATGGAAAGCCTTAATTGGCTAACCTAGTTAACTATGTATTAGGAAAGCTTCACTAGCCGACCTAATGAATTATTGTAAGAGGGTGTATATGAATGATCTTTTCTTTTGGAGAAGATGCGGTAAAGAATAAAGGACAGAGAAGTGTGGAATCTGTGAAGCTTATTGATTGCTAGATATAGAGCAGAGTTGATGATTGTTATACTTCATTGGTACTGACCAAGAAAAGACAATTGCTACCACAGTAAACATGTCAAAGAATCATGTAATGCATTCAAAAACTAATCATATTTATATTAACTATCATTTCTTGAGGGAGAAGGTAGCAAATAAAGAAATTAGACTGGAGTACATTAGCACAAAGGAATAAATAGCAGACATATTTACCAAAACTTTGCCAAAAGATACTTTTGAATATCTCAGAGGCATTCTTGGGGTGGTGGCCCCTCCCAATGGTAACTAATTGATGCAGATATGCATCAGTCCAGTGGTTTTCAGAGCTATATCACTATCTAGACTTGATGTATTGATCTACTCCTTAGGGGGAGTGATCACAGGAGAACACTATGGAGTACATCTGGGTGATCTTGCACCTAATTGTTTAAAATGAAGATTTGAAAAAGCTACACCTTACAAAATCCTAGAGATGAGTCATGGGACCCTTTGCCATTGCTGCCAAAGTGGGAAGGAATTTATGTGAAAATCCTTACTATTTTGGGGAGATTTGTGTTGAGGATATTGAGAAGATTGTATTGAGATAGAGTACTTTTGGGTTGATGCATATGGATTTTCCCATATGTTTCCATCAATCCCAAAGGGGGAGATTATTGGATGATATTAGTTTTGGTTACTGATCATGTTGTTGATATTCATGTTTTGTCATTGATGTCAACATATATTTTTGTGGAGAAGACAGACTGGCTACTTGACTGGAAGAAGTGTATGGACACTGTACAGATGATTTAGAAAGATCAAAATTGGAATTTAGTAGAAGGATGTGTACTGAACTTATTCCTAAGTTCACTTGACTTAATGTTACATATGGTAGATGTTACAGTTGATTTGGTGAAGACTGGTTTCTATACCGTAACTATGATTCTGGACAGAGAAGGTCTCTGTGCTTTTGGTATGTCTTTATGGTGAAGATATTTTAGATGATGTGAGATTACTAGTGGATAGACGACATATGTTATAGTAATGGGTTGAGCTCCATTGTTGTTTTGTTACTAGTGATGTCAGCTGTGGCGTGTATTCTAGAGAAGACCTATTTACCAGCCGACTTCAGACATGTACCATGTGGAATTAATTATGAGCGTGGATTATGGATCTGGAAGTATATGAGATGGATTATAATTGATGTTTACTTTTTATAGGTATCGTGTGTATCATAGCAAGCTTTTATATAATTATTTGTATGATGGAAATCCTTAATTGGCCGACCTAGTTAATTATGTATTAGGAAAGCTTCACTGGCTGACCTAATGAATTATTGTAAGAGGGTATATATGAGTGATATTCTATTTTGGAGAAGATGTGGTAAAATGTAAAGGATAGAGAAGTGTGGAATCTATAAAGCTTTTTGACCATTGGAGATAGAGCAGAGTTGATGGTTGTTATACTTCATTGGAACTGACCAGGCAAAGACAGTTGCTATCAGAGTAAACATGTCAAAGAATCCTGTAATTGTTCGCACATTGACTCCCAGGGAGAATATGACTTATTTTGTGTTTTCATTATGGCAAAAAATTCATATGAAGTTTTGACAGAAAACTTTTAAGTGGAAATTGACTAAGTATAGAAGACAGAACAGAACAGAGATATATAGATGATCAAAGCACCAGCGTACGTGCATACAATTGATTCAGACTAAGAACCTTTAGAATCAAGTTCTATGATATGTTTTTTTTATTACCCTAGACATGCAAGATCATATAAGATAGTATGGGTAAGTTACAGCAAGTTGAAGTACCTCTAGCAGCTTAGGAAACATAGTACAGAGCCAGCCTCAGTTTTGGATCAGCCTATAAGATTTTGTTTTGTAAAGGCTATGCACCTATTATATTATGTTTTTATTCATCTTTCAATCACTCCTGTAATAATACTTAAGCCAATTAGTTTGGAAGCATTGTGTATATTATTTTTGGGCTGACTAAGGTCTTGTTTCTAGTCGCGTCTATTCAGGCATGAACATATATATATAACATACAATTTTGTATTAGTATGTGTCAAAAAAATATGCAGAGCAAAGATATAGGAGAATAATATAAGATGTCAAAATGAGATAAATCTCTTTAAGAGAATAAGAGCATCAGCGCATAACCAAAACTGATCATACAATTGTGTCACATACAACAGTTCACTTTTGGATATAGTGTATATCTCTTATCAAGGAGGTTGTAGCCTTCATCCTATTGAGCAGTGAGCTTTTTGGATAGTGAGTTCTCACCCCTAATAGGGTTGTTTGTAAAAGACTCCTAACAGGGTGTTAGGGATTTTTCTTGTATGAACCACAATGCTTGAAATGTCTATTTGAACCTTGTACCTTCTAATTCTAATTCAGAGACAAGAAAAGCCTAATTGCTAAGGACTGGATAATATCCTTCTTCATTTTTGAGCTCCACATATGCTCAGGCAGGTTTTACCTTTTAAAATGGTTGTTAACACGGTATTTATTGATGTGGACACTGATTTGTCATGTATCTTTCCTGAACCAACTCATAAAACATCTTGTAAATGACCAAGCATAATCATATACAAGATTTAACCATACAAATCATAACCTTAAATATGAAAAAAAACCAGTGATACAAGGATTTTAATCCTTCTTCCTTTTCTTGTAGGAGGGATAACCTAGTTGATTCACACTTCAAGGAATCAATACTATGGACAGTGTCCTGCTGACAGAGGTCCTTAAACAAATTCAGCTTATATGTTCTTAGTAATAGAGTATTTTAATTGATTCAGTTTTGATAACTTGGAATATCTGAGACACAGATAGATAATCAGACAATTTTCTGAACCATTGCCTATCCTTTGGGCTACAAAGTCAATAATAAGCAAAGAAATCACAAAAACAACATACACTGAACTGCCTTACAGCTCAAACAATTAGGATAGGTTGCCTTACAAACTATCTTGTTACCTTAAGACCACCGTATCAGATCCTTAACAAAGTAGTATGCTCCTTGAAATCACTTACAAAATTTAATTCTCTCCTTGAATGAAACTTGTAAACAATTAGATGGTTACCTTATAACCAGAGTGTTACTGGATACCTTATAAACTTTAACACAGAAAAGCATACATACAAAGTAAAGAGACAACAGTAGAAAAGAGTGAAATTTCACTGTATATTATTTATGTGATCCAGCTTGTTGTACATGAAAGATTACACAGCTTAGAAAGATAGATAAAAATCCAGAAGATCTGAATTCTGTATTGTATTATCTCTTCTTCAAAAAATGTTCCAAAAGATCAAAGACCTCTAACTATTACAAGTGTTATGATATATATAGATTCTAGACCATCTTGGGATCTCTAAGGATGCAACAAGCTTCGGTTGGTCTCAAAACCCTAACCCTTAAGATACAAGAGAGACAAAAGAGAGAGAGAAGAAACGGTGAGGTGACTAAGTCAAAAAGGTAAAATTAGATATCTCTTGTTCTTCTCCTGACCCCGCGACTGCAATCTGATTGTAGATGGTAGCTGGTGTAGTTATGTGAAATCCTGGTAGTTGTTCTCGCCTGCTCACCTACATTTCCTTTTGAAATAACTGTCCATCTTTTCCATGAACAATGCAGCACTAAGTGTCACCTCACTCATCATCCAAAATCTCCTTCTCTACCACAGGTTTCTTTTTCTTTGGTGTTGTCATGACTTCCCATGCCTTTACCTCATCGTTTGTTGGCCAATTGAAGTCTTGGGTACTCTGTACCTGCACCTTTTGTCTGTCCCATCTTACATTGGTGATGTTTTTGACATCAAGCAAGAACTTTTTGATATCTGTCTCAGCCTTGAATGCTTCATCCAGTATTAAATTAAAACCATCAACATCAACCTCAGTTCCCAAAAGAAAAGCCTCTTCACCAGGCATTTTGTTGTCAAACTCACCTCTCCAGGCATCTATTGTTTTCACCTGGTCATCTTCTCCTTTCAAGGAAGGAATAAACCTATTAAAATCAGCTGAGAAGAGACTCAACTTAGCCTATATTTGGTTCAATTTTCCTTTGAAGAATGAGAGAGTAACATTTACCCTTTTGATCTCATCTTCTACCTCTGTTACAATTGGAGGAAAGTCTACCCTTATGTTCTGCAATGATGACAATTTCTCAAATAGACTAGCCCTGGCAGACCACTTTGTGAAGTAGGGGTTTAAAATTAGAAGATACCTTAGTACTTCAGCATGCAATATAG
>MU227025.1:1675600-1689880 GCA_018584345.1 Thuja plicata
TCATGTCATCCACTTGCCGCCGCATTTTAGATCTCATGATCTGGCGACCTCGCGACTGCAGGAAGTCTCTTTGTCGCGAGCACTTTTCCTTAACCATGGTTTGATCTCCAGACCTGGCGACAATGCATGTTCTTTACCTTGGCTGACCCAAGTCCATCTGGTGATCAAGCGACATAAGTGGAAATCTAAGTCGCATGGGGTTATCTTTGACTCATCTTCCTTCTCCAGACTTGGCGACAAGCCGTTGTTTTCAACTTTTTAGTTATCGCTTTGTCGCTGGATACTTCCTTTTCGTTTCAAGACCACATAACAACCTTTAGTCGCCTAGTCGGGAGATAAAATATAACTTTACCTTATCATTAAAAGTACCCTTTCTCTGTTTATAGCGACTTTGTGACATACCCTAATCACCAAGTCGGGAGGACTTTTTCCCTGGGACACTTTTCCTTCCAGACTTCGCAACTGTCCCTGGATCATCTAATTCTTTCATCAAACGGTTGTCATTTAATCGCTGAATGATCAGGCATGCCCTTATATCATCTGGAGACCTTGTGACTAAAGGCAAAAATACCTTAGTCTCTTAATCACTTAATTCATTTCCTCCTTCTGGCGACCTCCCGACTACCATTTACTTTATGACAGATGTCACCTGTTCTTTTGTCCACTTAATGCATATTGGAAAGCTGAGTCATTACTCCTGTTCTGGCGACATCCCAACTGAGCAATGCCGCAAACATGAAATGGTTAGTCGCGTAGTCTAGGCTGTTATCCCTTAACTGTCATCCCGTCTCGAGACCACGCGACTGAAGAAAAACTTAACTGTTTGCCATGGCCTGATCTAGTGACCATGCGACATGAAGTAATCACAAAGTCTGATAACATTGCTTTGACTTTTTGACTTCTCTCGCGATCACCCGACTGAGGAGTGGGTCCCATTCTTATAAAGCTTATGACATAAAGTTCATGCGACTACCCGACTGAAGGAAATCGCCAAGTCTCGAGACACTGAAGGAATATTCTATTTTGTAAGGAGACTATGTGATACAAAGGGAAAGCGAAATCGGGAGAGGATATGGAATATTCATCCTGGGCAATGCGATGAAGCGACTTAACTTAAAGCACATGTCTTAAGTGATTGAAAAAGGTAATGATGAAACATAAGACATGACCAAGGGTTTCAAATGCTTCGTTTAACACTTGGTTGCTTTAGGTTTTTTCAGGGTTTTGAGCAATTTTGGCAAGGTTTAGGCATGAGAACCTAAAAATTTTCATAGGGAAAGACAAGGAACAAGGCGAAGAAGCAAAAATAGGAAATACAACCAACACAGGGTCAGACCCTTAACTAGGTCATTGTACTTTCATTGTAAAGACTACTCCTAACAGGGAAAAGGAACTTTAACAGGTTCATTATAGTAGTGCAATATTTGTGGGTACTAATTCCCATTGGGGTTTTCCTCTGATCAAGGTTTCCCCATAATCATATCATGTGTTATGTGTTCTTGTGTTAAGCTTCAATTGATATATATTTGATTTATGTTTAAAGTTTCTGAAATATAATAAATAGACAAACACTGATTCACCCCACCCCCTCTCTCAGTGTTTCTAACAATTGGTATCAGAGCTCTGGTCCTCTACAAATAATTTTAACCACTTGAGGAGATCATGGACTCAGTAGAAGTGAAACATCTAAAAAATAATCTTGAATCAGTGCTTGAAGATCTTGATAGATCTAAAAAAGAAAATGAGGAACTTAAACTAAAAGTTGATGTCTTTCAAATGCTTATCAAGGAATTAAGGAAAGATCTAAAAGATTTCTCTACCAATGATTTGGGAAAAATGATCAAGAAGTTGAGTGAAGAGAACATGTCTTTGAAAGATAAAATTGAAGATCTAAATGAACAACTTACAGATAGCCTAATAGCCATTGAAGAAAAGACAAAAGAGAGTAAACAATTAGATGATGAACTTATGCAAGCAAACTTGATAATTTGGGAATTAGAAAACATCAAGAAAAAAGATAGAATCTAAACTAACACAAGCAAAAGACAAGATTGATAAACTGCACACAAGTTCTAATCTAATTCAATCACAACTGTATGGACAAAATTTAAAAGGTGACACCACTGGTATGGGATACAGTGTAGCTCAAATTGAAATCAATTCAATGCAAGAAAGAAAGAAATCACAAGAGACATCCACTAAAGCAAAGAAAACTGAGAATATTGTAGAGGCTAAAACTGAACCACCTAAAGATGAACTCAAGCAAGTTAACAGAACTTGTTATGCTTGTAACAAGAATGGACACTTGGAAAAAGATTGTAAATAAGTAAGACCTTTTAATGGTTATTGTTACTCCTGTAATAAGTTTGCTCATAGGGCTATTCATTGCAGGACAAATCAAAGAAATCTATCACAACAGAACCAAAGAAATATGACTCAATACAATCAGATAAATCAACCTCAAAGAAACCCTCAAAACATTACATGTCAGATATGTAATTACAATGGACACACAGCCAACCAGTGCAGCATGATGAATAATAGCATCATACCTGCTATCATTGGTCACTCATGTGGAAAACATGGACATATCTCAAGGTTTTTCAGGTCAAGAACACAAAGATAAGAGAATCCTAAAAATTCTCTATTTGAAGAATCAGGAGAAGTTAACTTTGTAGAAGATAAAGATGAAAAAGACAATGATGAGAAGAAGGTAGTAGATGCATCCATGGTGGATGCACCTTCTACTTCTGGTTAGATGACCATCATGGTCTTAGGGGGAGTTATTCTAGCTCTAAACCCCTACGCGGCTGGTATACTCACCTCTAAGTATGTGCCTATGGATTTATGTCTATGATCACAAATTGAGGAAGTATGCATGCATGCATAACCAATACTTCAAAAAGAACTAAGTTTGAAACTCTCAATGGAAACTACATATGGTAGCAAGCATTAAATGCAGTAACCTTTATATAATTCGGTAAAAAATCGATTATCTTCACATTTGCATTTGAGATCATAAAATTTGAGAGCACAGGAGAATTGAGTATTGAAGCACTGAAGGATAACAGATTTGTTGGTTAATTCAATGGATCAAAGTTGGAATGGAACCCTATCAATCACGTCATTTGAGAATTCTGATGGAACCCTATTTAATTTATCAACAAGTGAGTATGGCAACCCCTGTAGTCTTTGACATTGTTGAAAGGAAGAGATTTGTTTTTAAGAAGCATCCATTCAAGTCTATTCTAGATGATGTAGAAGGGGAATTTTCTAAGACTCTATTAGGAGTCATACATGTAGAATACATTGGTGCATATATATATTGCAAGAAGGAAATAGTTGGAGATAACAGCATAACAACTCTTATGGATTCAATGATGAAACCAAACTATTTATTCAAGGATGAATTCATGCATCTCATTGATAAGCCTATCTTTGAGTATTCTAATGCACACAAGTTCTATGAGCCAGAATGGGTTAAAATCCTACTGAGCGGGATACATGATGACTTATACTAGATTGGTGAAGTTTATGTCCACATAGTTGTAGACCTAATGCATGATATGATTGGACTTCCTAAGACTGGACCAGTTCTTCCCACTAGTAAGGATGTTAAAAAGAAGGTTGAACAAGAATTCTTATCCACAAGTGATAGGCATAGAATGACTATTGATCCCATTGAGGCAGATGACATCAAATTGGTCACTATGATCCTAGGTTATAAGTTCCAGCACGCAAGCAAACTAAATAGTGTATCTGCAGCAACTGTCTTGACAATAATAAAAATGGTGAAGGATAATACACAATACAATCTATGTGAAATATTGTGCACATAGCTAATTGACAACATTAGGGCGCTCAAGAATGAAAAGAGAAAAATATTCAGATTTGGCTCTTTTATCATCTATCTCTACTTCCACATTGTAGGTAAAGTTTCCAATATTTACCTAGATAGGAGTAAACCCACTATGTCTCAGATATCACTAAAGGCTACATCAAAAAGTAGTGTGAAAGATTCTATGGACATAGAGATCAAAACATTCAGGATCAAGATGTAGAAAAGGTTTAGGATACCTAAGAAGATAGTTGAGAAATACAAAGACACCATATGCTTCATGGTGGAAATGGACTATACTTGCATGGGGGTAGTTGAGCCTAGAACAAAATGGATTCAACCTCTCAGATATGAAGTTGAAGAACATGTTTTGGAAGGTTATGCACAAGTTCTACTATCTGCACCCAAGGATCCCAATGAACCTAGATGGGGTACTTATAGAGAAAAGAAAAATCAAGTTGATTATGTCTTATACAGTGCTGACAACAAAAGGAAGGCATCAAGGATTACTTCAAATATCCTAAAATTTCATGGGGTTACACAAGAAGACCTAGACAAAGCTAGGGAAGCTAAGATTGCTAAAGAACTTGATAAAAATCCTGCAGAAGTAAAAATAGAAAATTCTAATGATATACCTAAGAAGAAGAAAAAGAAATCTGATGAAGGAACATCTGTGCCATCAACTATCATTGATCTAGAATCTTCTCCACCTTTTGTACCCAGCAAGATGACTAGAAGGAAGAAGAAAGTTCCCACAAGTCATCCATCCTTAAGGACCACAAGGAGCAAGGTAAAGAACACTCAAGCCCCTCCTGAGGTAGGATTTAGACCTAGTGTAACAGTCCTAATGAAAAAAATTGTTAATGAAGGAAGACTAGAATCTATCAAGAATGTCTATGACAAATACCAAGAGATAGACAAATCAGAAATTCATTCTATGATCATCTCTCACATGATTAAGTTCAAGAGGATAGTATTGGAACTTAAAAAAGTCATACCAGATAAGGTATGGAACATACTTGATGTATTGAAAAGGCAAGCAATTGAAGAGGATATTAGGATAAGAGAAGAAACATTAGACAATCTTCTCCCTATTTTCTCACATGATGAAAAAACCATTCTATTGGATTTAGTAAAGCCTCATCTCAGAATCAAAATAAGAGTTATCCATATCATGAACAAAGAATATGAACTAGTTGGTGAAGAGACTCAGAAAGAATTTGAGCACGTATTTTTGGATAGACATATGTATCCAACAATGGCTCCTACAACAAAGGTGACCCCTGTCCCTCCCAAACAAGTTAAAGAACCAGTAATTGAAAGTGCTCCTATGATAGGTCCATAGGATTTTGTGCCTAAAGCTCCATCTCCCTTAGTAACAGTAAAAGATTTAGATGAAAAAATTACAATCAACGATGTTGAGATATCAATGATAGCTTCAGATAATGACTTGGACAAGTTTGAAGAAGCTTTTGTGAATACTGAAGAAACCAAGAAGGTATGCACTGATGACACTTCTTTGCAGCAAGACCAAGTTCCTGTAGAAGAAACCATGGGTCAAGATGAAGAGAATAAGGATGAACTACCCTCTATGGAGATCCCAGTTAAAACTGAATGAATGGATGTTAATCAAAATACTATATTCACTCCTAGCAAACCAATAACTTCATTGTTGTCAAGTTTAGCCCCTAATTTAGCAAGCTTAGATGCATGGGAAGAAGAAGATTTGATTAAGATTATTGTGATAGCCATGGAGAAATCCAAAGAAAAAAAGGTTATGAGAAACCCTCTCTTTCTAGAAACAGTAAACATTCTAAATGATCTAGTGCTTGCAGATAAGAAAATGGCTAAGATTCAATCAGTTGATGATGTTGACAGTATCTTGACAAGCTTCAAATCACATTTCGCAAGTTTAGTAGAATCTGCTACTCAAATTGCAGAAGTTGAGTACAAGAAGCGAAGATTAGATGAATTGACAAATAATTTATCCTTAGATGTGAACTCATTAAAGATTTTTCAAGAAATCTTGAAAGAACTAGCGGCTAAAGGAAGAAATGTAATAGCAAACTGCATGGACAGAGTGAAATTCACCTCAGAGCACATCAAAAAGATTGAGGAAGCTGACATCTTGGTTGAAAGTGTTAGAAAATAAATTGAAACATCCTCACAAGATATTAATGTATGCAAAAATATCTATCAAGGGCAGTTAGATAAGATTGAAAAGGCTAAGTTGGAGATCAGCAAGATAAGAACCAGGCATACTCAACTAAGAAATGCACTTGCGCCATCACTAGTTGTTCTAAATGAGAACATAAAATAGATAGATGAAACCATTGCTACATATGATCAAGGAACCAACATGGATCTAAAAAATATGGAGAAGATTACATATGCCTTGTGCGCTCATCTTTAGACAGTTGATGCACTGAAGGCATTCTGGCAGCAAGAGATCAAAAATCTACAGATTGCTTATCGAGTTGTATATTCAGAGTAAGCACTCAAGGACTTAGAATTTTGACACCTTTGTCATTAATGTTAAAGGGGGATTAATGTATGTATGGGGAGTAGTGTATATATATTTAAAGAAATATGATAGGGTATATGTTAAAGAAGATGATATATAGTTTTTGGTGTTAGTCAATTTTGAGTAACTTTGCCACATTCCTTTGTTTCCATTAATGACAAAGGGAGAGATTGTTGGAAAGTTGACTCCCAGGAGAATATGACTTATTTTATGTTTTCATTATGGTAAAAAATTCATATGAAGTTTTTACAGCAAACTTTGAAGTGAAAATTGACTAAGTATAGAAGATAGAATAGAACAGAGATATATAGATGATCAAAGCACCAACGCACATGTGTACGACCGATTCAGACTAAGCACCTTCAGACTTAAGTTCTATGATTTTTTTTTTCATTACCCTAGACACGCATGATTAGATAAGATAGTATGGATAAGTTACAGCAAGTTGAAGTACCTCTAGCAGTTCAGGAAACAAAGTACAGAGCCGACCTCAGTTTTGGATCAGCGTATAACATTTTGTTTTGTAAAGACCATGCACCTATTATATTATGTTTTTAATCATGTTTCAATCACTCATGTAATCACACTTAAGCCAGTTAGTTTGGAAGCATTGTGTATATTGTTTTTGGGCCGACTAAGGTCTTGTTTCTAGTCGCATCTATTCAGGCATGAATATATATATATATATATATATATATATATATATATATATATATATAACATACAATTTTGTATTAGTATGTGTCAAAAAAATATGCAGAGCAGAGATATAGAAGAATAGTATAAGATGTCAGAATGAGATAAAACTCTTTAAGAGAATAAGAGCATAAGCACATAATCAGAACTGATGAGACAATTGTGTCACATACAACAGTTCACTTTTGGATATAGTGTATATCTATTATCAAGGAGATTGTAGCCTTCATCCTATTGAGTAGTGGGCTTTTTAGACAGTGAGTCCTCACCCCTAACAGGGTTATTTGTAAAAGACTCCTAACAGGGTCAGACCCTTAACCAGGTCATTGTACTTGCATTGTAAAGACTACTCCTAATAGGGCAAAGGAAATTTAACAGGTTTATTATAGTAGTGAAATATTTGTGGGTACTAATTCCCACTGGGGTTTTCCTCTGATCAAGGTTTCCCCGTAATCATATCATGTGTTATGTGTTCTTATGTTAAGCTTCAATTGATATATATTTGATTTATGTTTAAAGTTGCTGAAATATAATAAATAAACAAACACTGATTCACCCCCCTCTTAGTGTTTCTAATAATAATGCATTCAAAAACTAATCATATTTCTATTAAGTATCATTTCTTTAGGGAGAAGGTAGGAAATAAAGAAATTATATTGGAGTACATTAGCATAAAGGAAAAAATAGCAGACATATTTACCAAACCTTTGCCAAAAGATGCTTTTGAATATCTCAGAGGCATGCTTGAGGTGGCAGCCCCTCCCAATGGTAACTAATTGATGCAGATATGCATTAGTCCAGTGGTTTTCAGAGCTATATCACTATCTAGACTTGATGTATAGATCTACTCCTTAGGGGGGGTGATCACAAGAGAACACTATGGAGTACATTTGGGTGATCTTGCACCTAATTGTTGGACATTCAGATTTGAAAAAGATAAAACTTACAAAAGCCTATAGATGAGTTATGGCACCCTTTTCCATTGCTACCAAAGCGGGAAGGAATCTATGTGAAAATCCCTAGTGTTTTGGGAGATTTGTGTTGAGGATATTGAGAAGATTGTATTGAGAGAGAGTACTTTTAGGTTGATGCATATATATTTTATCATATGTTTCCATCAATGCCAAAGGGGAAGATTTTTTTATGATATCATTTTTGGTTACTTATCATGTTGTTGATATTCATGTTTTGTCACTGATGTCAACATATATTTCTGTGGAGAAGACAGACTGGCTACTTGACTGGAAGAAGTGTAGGGACACTGTACGAATGATTCAGAAATATCAAAGTTGGAATTTAGAAGAAGGGTGTGTACTAACCTTATTCCTAAGGTCACTTGAATTAATGTTACATATGGTAGATGTTACAGTTGATTTGGTGAAGACTGGTTTTCTGGACTGTAACTGTGATTCTGGACAGAGAAGGTCTCTATGTTTTTGGTATATCTATCTGGTGACAATATTTCAGATGATGCAAGCTTACTGGTGGAAAAATGACATATGTTATAGTATGGGTTGAGTTTGATTTTTTTTTTGTTACTGGTGATATTAGCTGTGGCATGTATTCTGGAGGAGACCTATTTACTGTCTGACTTCAAAAATGTACCAAGTGGAATTAATTATGAGCATGGATTACGAATAGGGAAGTATATGTGATGGATTATAATTGATAATTACTTGTTATAGGTACTATGTGTATCTTAGCAAGGGGTTATATAATTATTTTTATGATGGAAACCCTTAATTGGCCAACCTAGTTAATTATGTATTAGCAAAGCTTCACTGGCTGACCTAACAAATTATTGTAAGAGGGTATATATGATTGATCTTTTCTTTTGGAGAAGATGTGGAAAATAATAAAGGATAGAGAAGTGTGGAATCTGTGAATCTTGTTAACTATTGGATATAGAGAAGAGTTGATGATTGTTATACTTAATTGGAATTGACCAAGCAAAGACAGTTGCTATCAAACAGTTCACTGGATTGTGTATTTGATTTATACACTTGATTCAGATTGTAAATCCTTGAGGGTGGCCTTAACCTTCTTTGGGCAGTGAGCCTTGGTAGTGAGCCTACTATTTTCTTTGACTCCTAACAGGGTCTACTCCTAATAGGGACTGTGTACTATAATGTTATAAAAAGCTCCTAACATGGCTAATATCTTTTAATAGGGATACTATACTCTGAGTACATTATTTGTGGGTGTTAATTCCCACCCGGGTTTAACCTTTAACAGGATTTCCTCGACAAAAAATATTGTGTTATGGTGTTGGCATTTACTGTGTTATCATTTACTTTTGCTAATATGGTTTATAAAGTTTAAAGTTTAATAATCTATACTACAACTGATTCACCCCCCCTTTCAGTTGTCTTGTGGACTGTTATTCCTAACATTGTAGGGTAATCATTGATGCTTGGCCCCTATTGATAGCATTAGAAGTATGCATTTTGGATTGTTCCTTTATCACCACAACATTAACAACATTCTCATGTCTAGATAAGGTATTGATAGTATTGTCATAATGATGATAAAAATTGACATTATTGTTACATTTAGAATTGTTACCATGATTGTTTGACTTTGAAGACTCGCCTTTCTCATGATTAAAGAAAGGTGTTTTAAAGTTCATATGATCCTCATTGTTTTGGGGCCCTTCCACCTTAATTACAGCATTATCAATCAAATCTTGAACCACATGTCTTAGGCACATGCAATCATTTTTTTTGTGTCCTCAATTCATATGGTATTCACAATGATTGGACTCACTCCACGAAGTAGGATTCACTAGTGGTTCATAGGGTTGAGCTCTAGGTAAGTCAGTAATTTTATTAGAAATGAGGGTTCTCAATGCATTCTCAAGTGATTCACCCAAGGGCATGAACTTCCTTGTAGGTGATGGAGCAAAGAAAGTTTTAGGCTTATTGGCCTCTTGATTGTTTCCAAAGTTGTTATTATTGTTTTTATTGTTGAAAGGCACTTTGGGTGCTTGACTTGCATTGTTAAATTGAGTAGGTCTTCTTGTGAGGGTAAAAGGAGTGGCCTTAAAATTATTTGCTTCCACAACTCCATCATTGACCACACCTTTTTTATTGTTCCTCATCCAAAATTGGTTATTTCTAGGAGGATTCCTATTTTGATTGTTGTTGGAGGTATTGTTGTTAGAATTCTAATTATCTTTATAAAGTTTAAGTTCTCCACTTTTGAACAATACCTCCTCCATAGTAACTTCATTCTTAATTAGGTCTTGGAAAGACCTAGGGAATTATAATCTTAACTGATAATTCATCTCATTGTTCAAGCTATTAATGAAGATATCCATCTTCTCTGTGTTGGGAACACCTTGAGGGTATCTAGCAAATACCACTCTCCGCCTTTATAGTAAAATTAGGAATCCTTCCCCCTCACATTGTTTGGTATTACATAAATTAATCATCGTAAACTTGTGTTTGATATTATAAGAATAATGAGTTACAAGCTTGGAGGCCAATTCCTCAAAAGTACAGATGTCGGAGGGTAACTTGGAAAACCACTCCAATGCCATGGCTCCTAAACTTCTTGAGAATAATCTCATTAAATATGTTGTTTCATGCATGAACTCCAAAATCAGTGCACAACACTTGCTTAGATGATCTTGAGGATTGGATGCTCCTTTGTACTTATCATACTTAGGAAAAAAAACATTGCTACGGAATGGGACCATAATTAGTGTCTTGTTGAATGGAAATGGATGGAAATCCTCGATAGATAAGGGTTGAGGATCCCTTTCTTGTTTCATTGTATCCAATTGCATTTGGAATAATTTAAACTACTTGTTCATGATGTCAATAGGGTTAGCTTTGTCTTCTTTTTATTTTAGTTGATCAACATCAAAATTGTGAGCGAGTTTAGTCCCTGCTTGTGCTAGGTCTAGAAAATATTTCTCCCTATCTCTTTCCAACACTTTCTCCATGAGTTTCATTAAGAATGAGCTCTAAACCGCTTCATTGACCTTCTCTTCGGTAGCCTCTTCATCATTAGGGTCAATATTTCTACCATTGTTGTTAGGGTCTACCCCTTGATTGTTAGGTTCAATTCCTCTTCCATCGGCCCAATTATTATTGAACCCACCATTTCCATTGTTATTGGTTTTATCTCTGTTGGCATTGTTCACTAGGTTGAGATCCATGTTTCCAAATGGGAAAGCCATGTTCGGTTCTATTTCTATGTTGGATTGTTGAGTTGGTTGTGAAGAAGTAAAAGTATCACTAGGAAAAGGAATCTCTTTCCTTAGATAAGTTCTGTCAGATTGTAGGGTAAACTTGATGTAGACTTGACGCATAAATCAAGAAAAATTTGACTTTTTTATCACCTGATTGATCAATCCCTTAACGATTTTGTGATTTGTCCAATAATTGGGAATTCTGATCAAATTGAACTTATGAAGAGGTAAAATTTCCAAAAGGATATCCAAAAATATTATCAATTTGTTTTCAAGCCCTCGAGAAATTCCCCCTATCTACCTTTCATTTTTTTTAGGCGTCACTTTCCTACAGTTTAGGCATGACTTTACACTGTATAGGTTTTTACTAGAATTTTTATATGTCACACTCTACAGATTCCAGACAGTGTTTGTCTGCTTATAGGCGATGTTTAAAAGTTTGTAGGCATCAGTTTCTAGTGACTTAAGCGGTAATTTAATGGTGATAGGTGTCATTTCAGTTGTACAGGCATCACAAAAAGTATTGCAGGCGATATTTAATCTTTTGTATGTGACACTTTCCAGATCATGTTGGACTTTCATATTTTTTAGGGTTTTAAAAAGATTAAGTCTGTGATCAGATCTATCAAATTGTATTCTTGCTTGAAAATTTAGATACAAACACAACACACACATCAATTTTTCCTCATAACCCTAAAACACACAACGTGTATGTTATCGGTCATTTTAACGGGTCTTGTACAAGAATATCTTCCAAACAATCTACCTAGAGTCAGATTTAGCTTTTAAAAAATATGGCTCTAATTGGTAGCTTGCTACTTAACAATTTTTTATTTAACACCTCCATTCTAAACTATGAAAATTTCTTATACCCCCTTGAGGGCTTCCCACACACACAAAAGTATGATTTTGCACAATCCCGAAGGACTGCTAGAGGAAGTGAAGATACTTAACACAATTTAGTCACTACAACCCATTAAGGAAGAGTGCATTTTGTTTTATAGTGGGTCAGATAGTCTCATAGATAAAGTGAGTGTCTCCCACTTTTGGTCGTTCCCTCTCACCTTCCTCTTAAGGATGTACTCGGGAGGCAGGCAATCTAAGTCTCTAATTTATCTAGCATGTATATAAAAAGAAAAAATTGGACTTAGTCAAACAAGTTTGGGAATTTGATTCACTCAAAGAGCGAAGAGAATATCCCTATTGTTTTCCTTCATTCTAAACACTTCAAACACTTTTTGTTCTTTTTCAACCTCTTTACAAAGAGGTTCTTAAAATATGAAATGTTTGGTTCAATTTCCTCCCTTTCTTTCTACCACCCAAACACAACACTTTTGGCTTTTTGATCAACTTTGAAAAGTTGAGAGCATGTACCTAATGTTTTTTTCAGGATGGACAATAATAGGGTTTCTCGATTAAGCTAGATATCAAAGAAATGCCACAATTTAAAGAAAGCAATCTTGAAGTGGAAAATACCTCTTTTTGATGCTAGCAAAGGCTAGGCACTTTTTTGAGGTTTTTTTCTTATTTTTTTATCACTCACCTAGTGGTGATCATTCCCTCTCCGTCTCCTGCAACAAAGTTAGTCCAACACAACCAAACAAAGTGAAGAAAACCTTAAATTTAGAATGAATTTAGAATAACTGAGAGGGGAGGGGTGAATCAGTTATCCTCGGGACTAGATGTACCAAATAAAACTTTTTGTATTTTAAACAATTCAGATCTACTCAGCAGCAGTGGCATATGTCAAAAACTTAACCATGCAGTTTACTGTTTAATGTAATTAGCTTGTAGAAACATAACAGTAAAACAAACCATAGGCATTCACACAAGTTGACATAAGTATTTAACATGGAAACCCAATATGGGAAAAACCACCAGTAACATGCTACCAAGTTTCACTCTTCTGAAGTGAGCTCTACGAGGAGCCAACCCTGTTAAAGGTTAGAATAACACACTGTTAGGTGTGACATGGTTAAAGGATTTAATCACCCTGTCAGGAGTGGCCTTGTTAGAGGACTTAGAACATTCCACCTGAATGTCACCTTGCTTAGAGGATTTATACAAATTACTATTAAGTCAACCCTGTTAAAGGATTTTAACAGATACAATGGTTATAAAGTAATCAGTAGTTGTGATCTGATACATACAACTTAATTTGCAAATTCACATCCAATTACAGCTCTGATGCTAACTTATTGAGTGGCCTGAATTGTCATTTCAATCTTCTGATCTGCTTGGAAATTCATCAAGCAATTACACATGCAACTTTCTACTTATGTGTTCATCCTTCTCTACTAGGTCATGCCAATCAGTAAATCAACTATGCAATCCTCTTGCATACACACATGTACATCAATCCATACATCCACACTTCAATGAATAACCCCTTGAGGTTATCATATACCTCTTTGTCTATGTCAAATAAATCTTTGCCACTTAATCAAGATCGTAGATCTTAGGTTAGGTCAGATCCAATGGATTATTCCATCATTACATTACATTTACTTCTCCAAAGTAGTCTCTAATTAAATCTTGAATCCATGAATTAATTACGGTTATCCATACATTAAATAACGTGGATCAATTGTTAATTAACTTTACATATCCCAATAAAATTAACTAAGTCATCCAGAGATCTCAAATCTCATCATTAATCCAAATATTGTAAGTCGGCCAACATCTGTGATCTGCTCGGCAATCACTGTTTCCACTTGGCAATTTCACTGGTGCTTGGCACAAGCCAGACTTGCTCGACAAAAAATAGCCAAAAAAACTGTCTTTAAAAGATAAACAACTAATTACTTTGCCAGAGTGCCAACTGATCAAGTACCCTTTTATTTGCCTGAACTCAACCATTCACTTGGTCTTCTTGTTAAATCTTCTTCATCAATCAATAGATATGGTACTCAAACAGATAACAATAGTCTCACCAGTTAAGGTTTGACATCAATGACAAAATAACAATTGCTTGTATTGTCACTTTCCAACAATCTCCCTCTTTGGCATTGATGGCAACACAAA
>MU227025.1:1695998-1736435 GCA_018584345.1 Thuja plicata
GTCTTCTTGTTAAATCTTCTTCATCAATCAATAGATATGGTACTCAAACAGATAACAATAGTCTCACCAGTTAAGGTTTGACATCAATGACAAAATAACAATTGCTTGCATTGTCACTTTCCAACAAAATTGGAACTGAAAATGCAATTAAGTTCCTTAGTCAAATTTTGCAAAAAATTAATTTAAGGACTTAATTAATAAAATCAATTAAGAGATGGAAACTTTTTCTTATAAGCACTAATGATTTTAATGTAATGCTCATACAATTCCTTCTCTTTTTCTAAATCCTCCAAAATTAAAGAACTATGAATTTTCTTTGAGTACTTATTTTGGACCCTTACCTCCTTGCTTTCCCTTTTGATCTTCACTTTGGGTTTCTACACCTTCAAATGTCTGTTCATCTGCAGAAAACACTAGAAAACTGAATTTATCAATCTGAAAGCAATAAAACACAGACAGTAGCAGGCGTCATTTTACAGCTAGTAGGCATGATTTGGCAGTATGTTAAGCATTGCTTTGTAGTAACTTAGGTGTTACTTGCAGTGAATTAGGAGTTACTTAACATATTACAGGCGTTAAATGAAAAATCACGGGCATTGTAAACATTCTTAAATATGAAACAAAATAGATCATAGGTGGCACAAGAAATATTATAGGCAATATTTCTCGAGTAGCAGGTGTCACTATACATGCACATGCAACACACTTTATCTGACAGGCGTGAAAAGAATTAGACAATAAATAGAAGGGATTCTATAGGCATCATTTGATTGCTCGCAAGCATCATTGTTTTTCTCACAGGCGGCTTTTGACCTCCAACCTGCAAAGTTAGCACAAAAATGAAGGAAAAACACACAAAATATGATAAAAATGATGAAAAGGGGCTCAAAGCCCCACATTGGGCTCCATTTGTGTGTGAATGAAATACACCTTCATGAGATTATTTTATTTATGAGCAATCCTATAGAATAATAAAGACAATTTAAACTAAGAATTTAAAATAAATCAATAAGCATCACATGGCTCTCTATCTAAGCATATTAATAGAGCTCTTAGTCTTAATCTCTACTAATGGCAGTCCTAGAATGAGAAAATGATAAAGATATGTCAATCTAACTCTCAAATTCTCTCAATTGCTTCAAATTATGAACTCAAATGCTCTCAATTGCTATGCAAAATGATCAATTATGCTTTGAAGTACTCTCAATTTCTATGAAAATGGCTATAGTCTAGATGATTTGTATTCGAATTTCTTGGATGTCCTTATGCTTGTAAAATGGCTTGTATTTATAGGATTTTCCCAAGTGTAGGGGGTAGAGTCAATTGATCATGATTAAGCCTTGGTTGAGTGAAATGCTTTCAAATGGTTTCAAATGGGAGGACAATTTAAATTCTTGTCTCAAAGGTTGGGACAAAGAGACAAATTTGAGTGATTGAGATTGAAAGTTCAAAATGAGTGATTGAGATTGAAAATTTGGAGTGATCCATGTACTTTGCTTTCTCAATTCTCATTGGCTTCTCAAATTCATGTTGAAAGATATTAGGATTTATTAATTGAATCAATTAATTAAATTAGCCATGTAGGGGAATAGGTTTAATTTGATTTTTGTTTTAAACTATACAATTAATTGATTATACTCAATTATATAGTTTGATTAATCCCTTTAGGCTTATATTTAATTAATTTGATTTCATTTGTTAATTGATCCTTTGATTTAATTGATTTTATCCCAATTTGATTCAATAAATGTCCATTTGAATTGATTTAGTCCATTTTAATGAGATTTAGAGCATTTTGCTGAGATTTACATAGTTGCTTGATTAGAGAACACCTGCCCATTTTTAGGTGTCTACACCTTCATCACAAAATATTTTCTCAATCGCGCTCCATGCTAAATTGTCTCCGCTTATCAGGATCTTATTCCACTTTTCCGGTTGGTTTCTTCCATGAAAAATTATTTCCATTTTCTCCCTCATGCTAAATACCATCACATTGGTTGCTATTGCAACTCTTTTTCTTTCTTGAGATGTAAAAAAACTCAGAGATAGTCCAAATAACTTCTTACATAGCTTGTTAAATCAGAGTCTACCAATTTGTATGTAGTTAATGATCATTAAATAATATGTTTCTTTTAGGGCCCATCTTCTCTCTCATTTCATGGATGTGATATAAGACTACTTTTATTTAATAATTTTGATAGGGAATCATTAAGGAGGACTGCAATCTAATCATTGCATATATTGCCAAAAATCTAGATATATCTAAGTTTGGAGAAACTCTATTGTAGCAAAATTTATTTTACCTTATATAATTTAGATCTCTATTTATATAATCCTTACCACTTTTCTAGAGTTAGTAATTACTAATTTTTCTATCTTTTTCTAATACTGAACTTGATGGATCAAGCCCAATCCTTCTTTTAGGTCATTATAAGATAGGAGTGTTAGAGATGTCATCAAAGATGATTGCTAGGAAACAAGAAAATCTATCCTTTAAGATATTGTCTTATGATGGATATGCCTTCCTAATCATTTTGATCAGGTTGTTAATTTTAATGATCCTAACATCCCCTGAATAGCTAATTAACTCCGAAGGAAAATGCTTCTATAGTAATAAACTAAAATCTTTCTCAACTTGTAAGGTTGAAATTTAAGGATATACTTGGAGACTTACTAGTGGAGGTTCTAATTTAAAAGGTCTCTATTGAAGATCTTCTTACCTATACTACAATGAATCAGTTAAAAATAACTTCTAGTACTTTCTTGCATATATATTCCATCCAGATTCTATCTGCCCAAAAATTTATTAATTTTTCTAACTTACCTACAAACTATTTATCTCATTTACATAATATTAATCTGATGCTAAGTTTAAGATCTTATCTTCTTTTGTAATTATATATGAGTAGCCTCTTAATCGTATACCGTTCTCTTATCTCTACTAATGACAAATATTGGATAATTTTTTTTTAGTTCAAGAATTTTTTTGTTGGTAGTAGTAGAAGGAATTTTTAGAGAGAGAGAGAGAGAGAGAGAGAGAGAGAGAGAGATTAATTGCTCTAGAGTTTTGTTAGCTCTAGGTGAGAAGACTGTAAGAGATTTGTGAAGGTCCAAGTGTTTGTGTGTAGCTCTAGAATACTACAAATTAGTTTGTAATTAGTTAGTTTATTTTTATGAGTTGTACTTTATTTATTATATTTTATTTGAATGCAAGAAATCAAATCTTGCATATCTCAAAATTTGTGTATTTTTCTACATTTGGTTTTTGGTATTTTGACGTGCATTCCTAGTGATTGGGAAGTCATAGTTTCCAAGCTTTGTGTTGTGCCTTATTTTGGGGTTTTAGTTTTTTTCACGGTATCAAATATCCTTTGTGGTTAGATGTATATTTCTAAGTGAAATTACTTAACTCCAAATAATAGAGTTTATTAATCTTTCTTTCATGCTTCTTCATCATACTTGTGTGAGCATCTAAAGCATATCATGAAGCTAGTTATGGCAAGGAATTGGTGAAGACGTGGGGACTATTAAGATTCCAGTTCACTATTGTGTTGTGTTTAGGATTGGACAACTTTGCATTACTATAGTAGTGCATTCAAATTTGTGTTGGTGACTTTCCTACAGTGGAGTTTCTATGTTGTTTCATGCTTATTTGGTGATTGTTCAAGAGTTCTCGTATCACAATATTGGTTTGAAAATCAACTATGAACCTCTCCACCTCAATAGGAGAGGGATTACCCTCTTAAGGAGTCTTATTGGAAAGGAAGGAGGGAAGATCAAAAAAATTCTTAGAGAAAGGAACCAAGAAGGCCCAAGCTTCAAAGAGGGTGTGAAAAAACCTAACACTAAATAGAAACACCTCCAAAGATATAATAATATAGGTACATGTGAAAAAACAAGTGAACCAAAATAGATGGCCAAGAAACTACCCTATTTGGACCGGCCAAGCACAAGAAAACATGGGGAAAAAGAGAAACAACACCAAGAAGAAGAGCCGCTAGAACCCGACACAGTGCAACACATAAATAAGAGAGGCATCTGAAACCAAACCATTGAAGAAAAACACCAGCTCCATTCAATCCAAAGAGCTCCCTCAACCCACCAAAACTCCACCAAACAACAAAACTATAGACCCAAATCACACCATCACCACAATGATCAAACCAAGCCATGGGAATGCTACAAGTGTGGTTGTCATTGCACCAAAAGATCAGCCTATTAATGCCTTATACAACCAGTAGACTTATAGAATCCATAGGAGGCGGTTAGTCCCTTGTCATGAATCTCAAGGGGAGTGTCCCTTGTCATGAATCTCAAGGGGAGTGTTGTCCAAATTTTCAATAATCTTGAGTCCTCAATATTACCAGAGGGGATTTGAACCTGCAACCAAGCTCTGATACCACTTATTACAAGTGTGGTTGTCATTACACCAAAAGATCAACTTATCAATTCCTGATACAAACACTAGACTTATAGAATGCACAGGAGGTGGTTAGTCCCTTATCATGAATCCCAAGGAGACTACTGAACATTTTTCCAAAAGAGAACTCCCACAACCACCAACGCCCACCAAAGGCCAACACAAAAGTCTCAAACAAAGAGGAACACCCCAGCCCCATTAGAAACCTAGGGAAGATGTTGTCAAGTGATCAATTTTGTGTAATGTGGTTCACTTTTTGGTTGTCATTTATCGCAACACATCTGAGTTACAGATTGATTCCAATAAAGATAAGTTTTGCTGATTCAGAACTCGACTAAGTATAAAAGCAGAGATACAGAAGTATTTTTGATATCGAAGATTGAGATCGATGATTTAGGGCAAGCGAGCTTAGAGGAAGATAGTATGGGGTATGTGTGACCTCAAACTAAGATCTATTTTGTTTTGGTAATGTCTATGGCGAGTTAGAAATAATTGAATACAGACAAACTGCAATAGAACAACGATACAGAGCAGTTGGACAGTAGCCAAGATTGAGAGAGTATGATGTGGACTATAGGAAATCAGAGTTGGATTATGGTTGTTGATAACCTACACTTTGATTATGTAAGAGCACCGACTATAAATTTATTATTTTCCTTACTAAATGTATTTGTACTTAGAGCCGACTTTGTAATATTTGTAATATTTATATTAGGAGCTGACTTTGTAAATTTGGGAGATATATATGTAAGATCTTTTTGATAAAGATATATGTTGGTTGGATGGATGTGTTGAGCAAATAGCAGAGCAGAGAATGACAGAGATCATTGATAAACTATAAAGGAACTATCTAAGCACTAATGATGCTTGTTTTTTTCATGACTGGGAACACTTTGTAAACAAAATTACTTTGTAAGAGATGTAATCTCAGTTGGCCCCTAACAGGGTATTGTGAACCTTTAATAGGGTTGTAATTCCTTTAACAAGGAAATGTACTATGTAATATTCAGCTCCTAATAGGGCTAGGTCTCCTAATAGGGACATTATACTTTAGTACATGCTTGTGGGTACCATCCCCACCGTGGTTTTCCCTTGGCCAGGGTTTCCTCGAAAACAAAATATGGTGTTATGAGTACTGTTTCATTTGCTTATATTCTTTTCTTTACTACAAGTTTATGGTTAATGTTTAAATGGTTGAATAATTTAATTAAGTGCTATAATACTGATTCACCCCCACTCTCAGTATTATCCAATCCTAAAAATTGGTATTAGAGCTTCTGGCCCTTGGAGACAAATTCTAATAGCTTGAGGGAGATCAAAATGGATTTCGATAGTTTGCAGGAAAACTTTGATGCTGCACTTGAAGACCTTGAGAAAGCAAAAGCAGAAAATGAAGAGTTGAGATTCAACATGCGAATAGAAGAGAAGTTTATAAAGAAACTCAAGGAACAACTTGAGCTTTATAGAAGTCAAATACAAGATCTTATGGTTCAAATAAAAGAGGATTCAGATGAAGACAATTCAGATCAAGTGAGGCAACTAAAAGAAGAGAATGAAACTCTGAAACTTGAGAATGAGACTATGAATAAAGAAATACAGATACAGAAGGATTCTAAGAAAAAAATTAAAGAATATTTTAACAGTGCATTAGATCAAATGAAGAATGAGGTTGAAAACTACAAGAACAAGTATCTAGAAATGGAGAAATACAATTAGATTATAAAAGGTGAACTTGTTGAAGAAAAGAAACACATTGAGAAACTTTATATCAGTAGTGATTTGATCGATGAATAGAGAGACAAACAGAAACCTAAAGGTGATATGACTGGTGATGGCTTCAATGAAGCTGAATGTTCAAAGAATCAGGAAGAGAAATCCAATGAGAAGATTGATGTTGAGAAACCTTCTATTGAAGAACCTAGATAGCATATCACACCCATCAGAGGTAGATGCTTTGGTTGTGAAAATTTTGGACACATGAAGAGAGACTACAGAGGTAATGCCCCTTTTAGAACTTTTTCTGGTTATTGTTTTAATTGTAATGGATATGGGCACAAGAAAGTAGAATGTAGAACACCTAATCAGTCTTGATATAGACAAGACAATGGAAGAGAATCTATAGTGAAACCTACATGCTACAAGTGTAATAACATTGGACACATTGCAAAGTACTGTAAGATGCAAGTTAATCAGGAAAGAAGACCTCCTATATGTTATAAATACTATAATGCAGGACATATAGAAAATTTTTGTAGGTATAATGGATCAGACAACAGAAGAGTACCACCTCCTATGAATTATAGAAGAATGGAAATGATATTGGTAAAATTGTTGCAGATTTGAAGAATGATTTTGAAAGTTGTTATAAGAAAGTAGAAGATAAAAATGGTGGTAAGATATGGAAGATCAAAGAAACAAGTGAGACATCAGTTCAGGGACAGTCAGTAGACGCTACTGGATCTTTGCCTGATGGTAGTAAAACAAAATTGACCTAATTGGCCGATCATGGCCTTAGGGGGAGCATTGGATACAGACATCAAAATATATCCTGCCCCAAAATTTGGGGATTGAGCTCGAGCGAGCTTAGGTATGAACTTGGTCGACATCATGAAAAAATATTTGAGAGCGCAACATTAGCCAACACATATATTTTGTTTGCGCGATCTAACAGTCGACTAGATAGTATTGAGTAAAGTGAAATTTATGACTTAAAATTGTATAAATCACCATTTGATGACCTATCTCTTTATCATTTGACGAAGAGCGAGCTAAGGAGATCAGAGAGCAGAAAGATTTAGTATATTCTACAATCGTCGTGCGTGATCGATTGAAACAAAAACTCAGAATTCAGCGGAAGAAAGGTGTTTACATCATCTAGCTATGGATGCACCTATTATTTTTTATTTTGTAGATTAAACTAGGTACAAATTTAAGAAACATCCATTCGAGTCCTATGAAGAGGATCCCAAAGGAGCATTTTCTCAAACCCCTTATGGCGTATTACATGTAGAAGATATTAGGGCTTACATACATTGTAAGTATGACATACTTGGAATTGATGAGATGTCAACTGAGATAGAGTATATAACTGATAATGGGATCATGAAAGAAGAATAAAACACATTGATCAGTTCAACATAATGAAAATTTTGGACTTATGTGAATTCGACGAAGATGAATGGTTCAAGATATTGTTGAGTTGGGTACATGATCAGTTTATTTGGATAGGTAATCTGACTATGAAGATTTGTAGTGACCTAATTCATGAAATCACTGGACTAGACAACACCAAAATCATTCTTATTGCAGAAAAATATGTAAAGAAAGAAGTTGAAACCCTAACTCACGCTAAATGGGATAGCTGGGCAATGACTATGAATGACATCTTTCAGCAGGATGTGAGACTGATTTCTATGATACTTGGATATAAATTCTACTACAGAAGTAGACCTAACTCATTATCTATGGGATTAATCATGATGGCATGGAGAATGGTGAAGTAAAATGTGAAATTTAACCTATGCGAAGTTTTGGCACAACAATTTCTTGAAAATGTGAAACTAGTGAAGAAAGAAAGAACTAACAACTATAGATTTGGCTCACTATTGATGCATATATTTATACACATCGAGCACAAATTTCTTGGCTTGCACCCTAGTGGTTGGAAATCAGGGATACCTATTGGTATTCTAATTTTACAGAGCTACAAAACACAGAATAGCACATGGGTTAATGGGGAATTATTTTCTATGATCAATATCCTTCAGAGACAAATGAAAACTAGGTACATGATACATGAGGACATTATTGAAAAATACAAGACTACAGTGTGTTTCATGGTTGAAACTGATTGTGTATGTTTTGAAGCAGTCACACGTAGAAAGAAATGGTGTTATCACATGGGTTATGAAGTAAGTTCAAAGGTACTTACCATGCAAGTAGAACATGTTCTTGCATCAGAAGTTGATATATCAGAAGAAAGATGGGGAACATATGAGGAGAAATTAGCTAAGGTGAGAGAGGAGCAGACTAGAGGTCTAAGGAAAATAAAAATTGAAAACCTTGTGCATGAATGTGGTGTAAAAGCAGGATTGACAAAAGAAGAACTAAAAGAAGTAAAAAAGAAAATGACAGAAAGATCTCTTGGACTGGAAAGTAAAAGTACTACATCCCTTCCCACTCCTAAGGTAGTAATGGTAGACAGTCCACCTCCTCCATCATAGAAAACATCACAAACTGAGAACATTAATCCTAGAGTAAACATCAGATCGAGCAAGCAAACATCACCTAAAGAAAAGAGCACAGTGAGAGAAGAAAATAAAATTGAGAAGCACATATGGAAGCCTGACATGAAAATGATAGAGAAGAGAGAAATAGAACAAGGTAAACTAGTCACAATTGATAGATACTATGACAGGTATGGAGATTCAGACAAGCTTAAGATTGAAGATGTTGTGATTGATCATTTACTTACTTTCAAAAAGACTTTATTAGAAATTGAAGGAAGTATACCTAAAGACTTGTATGGGAGGTTGGAGACAAGAAAACACTTAGCACAGATTGAAGATGATACAATCAGGAATCAAGAAATTGATAACATGTTGCCTGTAATATCTTTATAAGAAAGAGAAAGAATATTCAAGGAATTGAAACCTCTGATAATGACCAATTTAAGATTTTTGAAAATCATGGCAAGGATGTATGATGAAGTCACTAAGGAAACTCAGAATGCACTAGAAAAAATATTGATGAACACTACTTCTGACAAGCCTCCACCTCTTAAGACCACTTTGCCTACACAATTAGGTATGGGAGAAAGCTCAAAAGAAAATGAGACAAATGCTGAGAAAAGTGAAGTAGATCCACAACCTGATTTCTATGTTTCTGGTGTGCCAGTGACTCTTGACACATCACAAGATTAAAAGGATCCATTTGTAGGGAATGTGGACAACACTATAGCAGATGAAGCAGAATAGAGAGAGGAAGTAGAGAAGAAAAAGGAAGAAGAACATAAGACATAATAGAAAGAGGATGAATAGAAAGAGGTAAACATGTATTCTATCTCATTGTTGGCAAGCAGTGATATTAATGTTGATAGCATAAATGAAGATGAGTTGGTTAAATTGGCATTTACTGCACTAAATAAAGTTAAGGAAAGATCAGAACAGAAAGGTGACAAAAAGGATAAAGTGATTAAAAGAGCAATTGATACTGTGAACAAATTACTTCCAGTACCTATCATTTTCCAGCACAAAGAAGACATTGAAAATCTGAGAATAAAACTTGATGAATTTGATGGACATTATGAGAACTTGATAAAGATTGCAGAGAAGAAGCTATCAAAAGTTTTCAATTCAATCACATGGGACTTAGGCATTGTGAAAACTTGTTTGAAAAATGCAAAGAGCTGCATTGGACATGGAAGAAATTTATTTAGCTACTACATGAATCCTATTAGGCATGTTCAAAACGTGGAAGACATTATTGCCAAAGAGAGGGAAACTCTGAATAGTATGATGGATGGTTGTGAAGCATCTTCACAATCTGTAACAGAGTCAGACAAGGAAGTCACAACAATTTTAGCAAAACTTAGTGTATTGGATAATGAGAAAGGGAGAGTATTGACAATATTTAGTTTGCTGAAGATTTTAATTAGTCCTAAGCTATCCATACTTGAGGTTCATCTATCAGACTTGGAGAAAGTGATAGATTCATTGAATAAATATATGCCTACAGAATTGAAAGAAGATGAGACCGCATCATTTGCATTGAATAGCATAATTCATATTATTCAATTATTGTTCAAATCATGGAATATAGAAGTGAATATCCTGGAAGATTCCTTTCAAGATATTTTAAAATTGGTTAGAAAACTCTAAATCTTATTATTTGGTATGCACCTTTGTCATTGGTGTCAAAGGGGGAGAAGAAAGAAGAAAAAATATATATAGGAGAAGAGAAGAAAATGGGAGAAGAGACAAGAAGAGGAATAAGGGAACATAGAGGAGACTATATTTTGTTGGAACACTTATTCATTTTTTTTCTTTAAGTGTCGCCATCAATTCCAAAGGGAGAGATTATTGGCGAGTGATCAATTTTGTGTAATGTGATTCACTTTTTGGTTGTGATTTATGGCAACACATCTGGGTTACAGATTGATTCCTATAAAGATAAGTTTTGCTAATTCAGAAATTGACTAAGTATAGAAGCAGAGATACATAAGTATTTTGGATATCAAAGATCAAGATCGATGATTTAGGGCAAGAGAGCTTAGATTAAGATAGTATGGGGTATGTGTGACCTCCTCCTAAGATCGATTTGGTTTTTGTAATGTCAATGACGAGTTAGAAATAATTGAAGATAGACAGACTGCAGTAAAACATCGATACACAGTAGTTCGACAGTAGCGAAGATAGAGAGAGAATGGCGTGGACTCCAGGAAATCAGAGTTAGATTATGGTTGTTGACAACGTACACTTTGATTATGTAAGAGCACCGACTATACATTTATTATTTTCCTTACTAAATGTATTTGTTTTGAGAGCTAACTTTGTAATATTTGTAATATTTATATTAGGATATTAGGAGCCGACTTTGTAAAGTTGGGAGATATATATGTAAGATATTTTTGATAAAGATATAAGTTGGTTGGATGGATGTGTTGAGCGAATAGAAGAGAAGAGAATGACAAATATCATTGATAAACTATAAAGGAACTATCTAAGCACTAGTGATGATTTTTTTGTTCATGACTGAGAACACTTTTTAAATAGAATTACTTTGTAAGAGTTGTAAGCTCAGTTGGCCCCTAATAGGGTGTTGTGAACCTTTAACAGGGTTATAATTCCTTTAACAAGGAAATGTACTATGTAATATTCAGCCCCTAACAGGGCTAGGTCTCCTAACAGGGACATTATACTTTAGTACATGCTTGTGGGTACCATCCCCACCAGGGTTTCCCCTTGGCCGGGGTTTCCTCGAAAATAAAATATGGTGTTATGAGTACTGTGTCATTTGCTTATATTCTTTTCTTTAATGCAAGTTCATGGTTAATGTTTAAATGGTTGAAGAATTTAATTAAGTGCTATAATACTGATTCACCCCCCCCCCCCCCCCCCCCCCCCCTCTCAGAATTTAATTAGAAGAAGGGGAGAGAAACACAAAATTCCAAAGAGAAAGCAACAAACATAAAATATGAAGGGCCATAGAAGCCAAACGACCAACCCCAATTGAAGGATCCCAAAAGAGAACCAGTGAGAGGGAAACCCAATTGCACTAGCCCAAAACACTCCCTTGAAAAATGGAAAAGAATGGGAAGAAAAGGAGCCAACTAAGCTACAACAGTCTTGCTCCCAATGAAAGCATAACCAATAGTATAAAAGAAACCACTGGTCCCAATGCCAAGAAATGAACACTAAGTTGAGTCGTAAACAAAGTGAAATAGCCAAACACTGAACCTATGAAATAAATTTAAAAAATACCTTAAAAGACCCACCAACATAGGGAAAGGATCAATACCCACAAGCAAACAATCTTTAAAGGTGGAGCATAATCACCCCTCATTATCGTGTTCATCGTCCATAGAAAAAAGAGGCATCCCCTACCCCTCCCATGCAACCTTAAACCCTAACATGTCTTCGCCCGCACCTACTCACACTCCTCATTCAAAAAAATAATGGGCTTTTGTATTACATTTTTTTTGTTATATTGACAATATTTTTGTAATTCAGCAAATTCAAGAGGTTCAAGAAAATTATGATTAAATTTCATTTTACAAAATTTAGATATCTATCGACCTAATATAAATAATGGGTTTAATACTCAAATTAACATAAAACTTTCAAATGAGGCATTTTGAAGGTTAAATGACCTCACCATTACAAAACTATAGCCATAGTCTACCACAATTTACAAAGGCACCAACAACTAAAACTTAACAATATCATATCTACACTAAAATCATGGCCATTTCTTTGCTACATTGGTGGTGCCACTCAGTGGTCATTTGGTAACCACCCTTACAAAAAGGAATTTTTTGTTTACCTCAAAGTGGGGTCTCTTTGAATAGGACATATATTTTTCCATAGGTATCATTTTCTTACAAATAAATAATTGATGGGGAAGTAATCAAATGTACATTTCAGGCATGATAGTTTCAATAAATTAATTTATTTTTTTTCCCAAAATATTGTAGGTTAAATCACTATTAATCTATTATATTATAGACCATAACATGCAAAATAAATATTGGAGAAAAATGCAACTTAGATTTGCTTATGTATGTGATATTACACAAATTTTAATATCAAATTTTAGATTTTCGGGTCATTTTGAGTGCCAATGACCCTCCAATGACACTAAGTAAAACTACGCAACTTATAATCTTAGAATATCTTTTCTAATAAGATTTCTTTTCTCTTTTATAGAATCTTGCATTTATATTTTGACTCTTGATTTATATTTTGATTGTTACACTTGTATTTACATAAATAAATAAAAAGATAATATAATATACAATAATATCATCGTGACCACCAAAACGTTATCCCTTATCAACTCTTCAGGAATCATTGAATTTGAAGCCATAACGCAACGACAAATTTTCATGGACACTAGAATCATCTTTATTTGACACCCGGCTTTAGTTTCGAGCAATCAGTCAAATAATTCGTCTGAAAGCGTACTGGTTCAGTCAAAACAGCATGGCTCGAAAGCGTGTCATAAAAGCAACCTTAAATGTAAGGGAGAAAAGCAATACAATTTCCAAGTGAATACGCATCCTCACTAGACCGCCAACAAAATTTGAGATGATTCAAAACTCATCCGTCTATAAATACGAGTCCTGGAAAATTGCATTCCTGTATGTATGTCCCTATTCATTCAATCTGTACAAGCCATTTTGTTTTCAAAGTATTGTGATTCAGGAGTAATGGAGTCTCGTAAATTGCTTTCTGGGGGCGATTCTTCTCCATCGTTTTTTAGCTCTGGTGGATGGATTATTTTTGCAGTGTCCGGAGCATTTTTGGTATTAATAGTGATCGTGACTTTAGCTCGACGCTGTCGTAATAATCAATCTACAGGAGGCATTGATTGGGGAGGAGGTAATGATGGTGGTGATGGTGAAAATGGCCTTGATGATGGTGATTCAGCTGGAGATGTGGATGGTGGATTTTATAGTGATGGTCATGCCCACAATCACGGTCATCATCCAGGATTTGACGATCACGGTCACAGCCATGCTCATGGCCACAGTCATGATCATCATGGAGGATTTGGTGATCATCATGCACATGCCCACGGTCACGGTCATCATGGAGGATTTGGAGGTCATCATGCTCATGCCCACTGTCACGGCCATCATGGAGGATTTGACGCTCATCATGATCATGGCCACACTCATGGTCATCATGGAGGATTTCATAGTCATGGAGGATTCTAAGATTGCATAGGCATCAATCTCCTTAGAATTTATAGAGACCTGATTTACATGAATGTATGATACGAAGTGTGACCCTTACTGGTCACATTCCAAATCCGCTGATATATGTGGTATATTGTGATTATGTACATGCATGTGGTAAGTTGGGGAACAATCCACCTCTAGTGATTTTGGTGTCTTACCCTTGTGGGTTATATTGACCCACATTTTCTAACTAGAATGTGTATTATTATTATTATTTGTAATGATCAAGACACCTATTTCATTAAAAGAGGGATGATTTGGTTTAATGTAATATTTAATAACTATTCACCATTATTTTCTGAAAAAAAAGTGTTAAATGTGAAAAAAACAATTATGAAGAATTTTATTTATTATTTTTCATGTAGATATTAATCTTTTTATTAAAAAAATATTGGAAATTTTAGCTAATTATATTTATGTTATTTAAATGTTTAGAAAAATTTAGTTTTCTTTACGAAATACTTAGAATCTAATAACAGATTTTATAAGATTAAAAATACTTACTTCTGAACTATAAACAAGTTTATACAAAATTTTATGAGAAAGTGATTATAATGTAAATGAATTGAGTCCAAATGAATCCTCTGTGTGTGATTTGTACACCTTGATGAGATTAGCTTATTTCCTAACAATTCTATGAAAAAATATCAATAATTAAGCTAAGAATTGAAAGGAAATCATTAAGCATCCGATGGATCTCTAACTAAGCATGCTAATAGAGAGCTCTCAGTTTAAATCTCTACTAGTGACAGTCCTAGAATGAGAAAATTGATAATGATATGCCTATCTAGTTCATAATTCTCTCAAAACATCAAAATGATTCACTCAAAATGCTCAAATATGCTCTCACAAAATGCTTTGATATTGCTCAAACTGCTTTGATCTCTCTAAAAATGACTATAATGTAGATGATTTGCATTCGAATGTCTAGGATTGTTTATGCTTACAAAATACTCTTTATTTATAGGATTTGCCCAAGTGTAGGGGGTGAAGTCAATTGATCATGGTTTAGCCTTAGTTGAGTGAAAGGCTTCAAATGGTTTCAAATGAGGAGACAATTTAAATGATTGTCTCAAAGCTTGGGACAAGATGAGTGGAGGAAATTGAAAATCTTAAGTGAGTGGTTGAGATTGCAAATTTGGAGTGATCTTTGTGGTTTGTCTTCTCAATTCTTATTGGTTCCTCAAATTCATGTTAAAAGATAATAGGATTTATTATTTCAATTAATTAATTAAATTAGCCCTGTAGGGGAATAGGTTGGATTTGATTTTTGATTTAAAATATAGAATTAATTGATTAAAATCAATTATATAGTTATATTAATCCCTTTAGGCTTATATTTAACTAACTAATGTCATTGTTAATTGATCCTTTGATTTAATTTGGCTTTGTCCTAATTTGATTTAATAAATGTCCATTTGAATTGATTTAGTCCAATTTGATTGATTTATAGAAATTTGATGAAGTTTAGAGAAAATTTGATGACATTGTAGATTTTATTGATTAGAGAACACATGACCAATTTTAGGTGTCTACAAATCCATGAAACTATTATTTTTTCATATTATAGAAAATCAATAAATTATATTCATTAGTGTTTGTTCTCATGACATAAAGAAGGATAGGGACCAAACCCTTACATACCAGCCTAATAATAGATGAAGGGAGTCTTATGAGTAGTGAGAAAACTCATCAAAAAGACCAACAACTAATTGAAAGACTAGAACCATACAAAAAGAAAATAATAAACAACGCCAGATTTAAATTAACCAAAATAAAATCCACCTCTAGTAGAAATGAAAAAATCATTTACAAAGTGGGGATCTTAATAGTCTTCCACTCCTAGTTAATCTCTTTTAATTATTGATGAGAAGAAAGTCTTTTAATTTCTTTACCAAGAGTAAGTTCAAGAGGCTTGACATTAACCTTAACAGTTTTCCAAGATGACTTTAAAGTACTACTCATAATGATCTCTAGGGATCTCTTCCTCTCTACATATCTATGTTCAAGCTCTTCTTGATTTCCTTGGATAGAATAAATTGTGATAACAATTTGCTTTATTTTTTATTCTAAGGCCACCATGGTAATAAGGAAATTATCCTCTACATATATATTTTCTTATATCTCATTAGTCCCTCTACCAGATCATTGCAAGTAGCACAAAAATTGACATCTGTGACCTCCATTGACCAATCACCTACCATGACATCAGCCTCAACTTGAGATTCTAGTCTGTTAATATTTATTTTTGAAGTACAATTAAGAGCTCATGAATGATTTCAATTTTCTTGTAGTGGGAAATACATAGTTCATTAACATTTGTGCTACCTCCCCCAAGACAAAAACATTAGGGGACAAAATGTGGGAGGGGAAAGGGAAACAAAACATCAACAAAGAGGGATTATGGGTCAAAAAAGTTACATTGAGGATGCATTTATCTCAAGTCCAATCATAGAAAGTAGACTAAGAATAAGATAAATCAACAAAAATAACCTCCTAGTTAATAGTCCACCAACTAAATTCTTCTCTTTCTAGCTTTAAAATTGAGAAACATGTTTTATTTTCAGTTAGCAAAACATTGAGAATTGACCTGGCTAACATAGAATTTAGGAGGGGAATGGATCATAGTAGAGTTGGGGGCACCTTTACAACTAGTCTTTGAGACATCAAGCAACGCAAAAGCCAGAGTGACCTTCAAATTGCAGCCAGTGGGTTTCACATGAGGGCCAGTGGTAGGTGACATCGAGAAACAAAAATTAAAAAGTTGAATAAGTGTCCCTTGCTGAATGAAAATTACACCCCTCAGCTTATCCATTATAATATATTGAGAGAATGAGGAGATGATTTTGAAGAGAAATCCATTTTAATGCAATGCTTAAAGTCATTTATCATGAGAAATAGTTGTGAGTTTAATATTTTATATGTGTCATCCAACATGATGTATTTCATCATGACAAAGACAACATCCTTCCATTTTCTTGTAAGGTCCTCTCTGCAAAAAGATATTTTGCAACCAATAGATACTCTCCCTAGTCATCAAGAATATATTTATTTCCTCTTTGTAATGTCCTTTTGTGTTTTTTTAGGGAATGGCACACTGTCTGCCAAAAGCCTAGTAGTATCCAAAATAAACTGCACAAAGATTGTGAAGGACATTACCAGTAGAAACCCTACCCTCAACCAAAGAATATACAAATTAATTAGAGAGATCAACATCAAAACCTTTAAACCCCTTAATATCGATGGACACATTTTATTTTCCAAGCACGTGTCAATGTAATGTCACAATTACCCAATATAATTTATACCCCTTAATATAGGTGGACATGTTTTCTTTTCCAAGCACATGTGAGTGTAATATCAAGGTATCCAACATAGTCGACATTAAATATCCTCCCATGGTAGGCTATAGTTTTAAAAATCTAGAATTTTAATAGTCAATAGAATATTGTGATGGTGAAGGGGTCAATGTTTTCCAAATCCAATGACGTCATCAATATAATATGTTAAATTTGATGGTTTGGAAGTCATTGCAGAAAAAGAAAAATTGTCAGCTAAGATGGTCAAATGACCTTGAAATTGAACTTCATAATAGAATTCATGATAAAAACTTGGCTATCATTGTTGACTGGGCTTGATGCATTGATTGTCGATGTGGCAGAGCTGATGATGCAGTCATGACATGTGTCTGTATATGATTGGTTTCGTTTGGTTGATGAGGAAAAAGGGAGTCGTGGTTAACTATGCAGCATGATCGCAGGGGAATCTCATTTATGGGACTTTTGTTAGTCCCACATTCTTTACGGGCTTGAAACTTTGCTAGTTTTATACAAATGGCCAATTGCCAAATGAATGTGTCTAGTTTTATACAGATTTACTAGTTTTATATAGGGAGACAAAAATAATAGCAGGAGACATGGGGGGAGGAAATGGTAGAGGAAGAGATGACAATCCACAAATCAAATAAATGCAATTTTCCATGGCCGAAATGGAACAAAAAGGGAATCAGCTAAGAGAACAAATAGAAGAAGCTAAGTAATGGACCAACATAATAAGGGGGGCTGTAAATACACCAAGTGAAGTCATTGAAAAGAAAATAAGGTGTCAGATTAGGGAAGAAAAAGAGATAAGCGTGAGGGAAGAAAACCTCATCATCAAAAGGTTGAGAGACTACAGAGAACAAGAAACCACACAAAAACTAATAAAGGACTTCCTTAGAGACCAACTATAGTAGAATGGAGTGGTTATACAAACAAAAAGCATCAAAAAGTGGACAAAGGGCTTCGAGGATAGAAACGTAAGGGTGACATTAAATAATATGTAAGACAAAAATAATATCATTAGAAATAGGAGGTTTCTCAAAGGAACACATATCTACCTTAATGATGACCTTACCATAACCCAACAAGAAGATAGGAGGAAAGAATGAGAAAAAGTTAAAACAGTAAGAGAAAGTGGAAAATGGGCGTGGCTGCAAAATGGGAAGGCCCATATTAATGAAAAAATAACACATGATAAATAGGAACTCAGGCCCACCAAGGAATTCTTAACTATGTCTAGCTGGAACTGTAGAGGCTACCCATGGAGGAGAGGACCTGGGTTAGGGCCCATAGCAGGAGGCAAAGACATTATCCTACTCATGGAGACACATGAACATGACGACTATAAGGTTCCAGAGTTTGAGTGTTACAAGAAAATCTCAATGTGGAATGAAAGGACAAAAAATGGAAAAGGACATGGAGGTATTACCATCTTGATTAAAGAAACATGGGGCATATTTTTTAGCATGGAGAAAGAAGATGCCAATAACCAATATATCTGGATAAAAATAACATAAAATTAGGTCTCTATTCGGGTAGAAGCATGCTAATTTTCCTCTAAAGGATCAAAAGTTTATAAAAAGAGGCACCTAGACCATGAAGATCTATTTGCCTTGCTCAATAAGGACATTTCTAAGTTCAGTGCCTTAGGGGAAATTCGGCTCATACGAGATTTTAATGCTAGGACAACAAATAATCAGACTCTCAATCGTGAAAGAAGGTACAAGGAAAATAGTGATCCAATATGGTTAGAGGAAGCGGGGGCCCAACTTTGGGAGAGGTCATCGTAGGATGACAAAGGCAAGGTCAATCATTTTAGGGTAGAATTACTGGGTATCTGTTGCCTCCTCAACATGGTCATCTGCAATGGGGTGAAGAAATAGCCCAATTAAGGAAACATCACTTGCAAAACATACAACGAGAAAAGTGTAGTGGATTATGTCATCTCCTCTCAAAGCTACACCTCAAAGATATTAGAGTTTGAGATAGAGGAATGTCCAATCGGTCTAAACTTGGAGCATAATCTGATTTCACTCAAGCTCGTAAACCACATAAAAGAGCAGGGAAATGCTATACACAAGGAAAGAAAAGGTCCTTTAACTAGTAGGATCCTAATGACACATGAAAATCAGGAAATTTTCAGAAACTCCCTTAGTAGGATATCTAACAATCAGCAAAAGAATTTAAATGTTGCGAAACAACACCATGTGGACAAAGATAATCTCATTCCTATCATCAACAAGGAACTTGAGGATTACATAAAATATCTAAACCCAAAAGAGGCAATAAGAATATATTCCCGGCTAACACGTGGTTTGATGATGAATGCAAGAGGGCAAAAAGCAATATGAAAGGAAAAAAGGATAATGAAAAAAATGAGTATAATAAGTTGCTAAGATAGAAGAAGGAACAATACATGATCTTGAGAAGAATTGAGATGATTAATCTTAGGAAAAAAATCCCTAAGAAGTTTTGGAACGAACTCAGAAATAAAAAGAAGCAAATAGAGAATAACATAACTGGTACTCAATGGCTGGAATATGCCATAGCGCTTTATGAACGCAAGCTAGGGGAACATGACACTCTGATAACTAAACACACAGAGGAGTTGTTCAATACGGATGCTATCACTCAAGGCATAAGGAGGTTAGTAGCAGGTAAAGCATAGGATATTGATGGGCTCCAAGATGAATACTTGAAATGGGGTGTTGATAAGCTTACACCTCATATCAACCATATCTTTAACAGTACCAATGAGGAGGGTTTCCCTAAAAGCTGGACGACTAGTGTGGTGGTTTTGATCTTCAAAAGTGGAGACACAAACAACCCCTCTAAATATCAGACCATCATGATCAACCCCCTTCTTGGCAAGCCATTTGGAAGCAAGGTAAAACAAAAAAAATCAGTAAATGTAAAGAGCAAAGGGACAAGAAGATTTTAGACTGAAACTCTCCACCATTGATCATGGAGAAAATCTTAGATACTTAGTTAAGAAAATATGGGACACTCCGGAGTATGAGGCTTTTTTCTGTTTCATGGACTTTAAAAAAGAATTTGACACAGTACCCCGAAACAAACTTTGGAAAAGAATGGAAGAGCTGGGAATCCCTATGGTGCTAAGGACTGCAGTTCACATATTATATGAATAGGTTAAGGCCAAAATCAGAACTGCATATGGGTTATTGGAGTGCTTTGGCAGCGACATAGGGGTCAAACAAGGTTCCCCGCTATCTCCTACATTGTTTGGGATTTACATTGCCAAGTTAGAAGCATGGTTAAATAGTGTTAGTGGTGAGGGGGTTCAGCTGGCTAGTTATGTGATAAAACTATTATTATATGCGGATGATCTCATCATTATAGCCAAGATGGCTAATGGTTTGAGAGAGCACTTTAAGGCATTGGAAATATTTTTTCGAGAGGTGGATATGGAAGTTAACACCAACAAATCCAAAGTCATGATCTTCTCATTAAAGAGAAACAAGGGGGCCCCGAACACTTTTCTCTTTGAGGGAAAGCCTCTAGAGATTGTGAGCGAATACAAATACTTGGGAATAGACTTCCAGAACAAACTTAGATAGGAAACATGTATATCTAAAAGAATTCAGGGGGGCTAGAAGGTGATGTATTCTTTATAGAATAAGTTTAGAAATATAGAACTCTGGGATTGGAAGACAAAGAAAATGCTATTTGGGTTGCTTGTCACTCCTCTAGTTTTGTACGGGTGTGAAATTTGGGGCAACAGCTTGTCGGATCAGAAATGGAAATAGGTAGAAAGAATACAAAAAAACGTTATCATCAACAACCTTAAAATCAAAACCATAGTGCCTTATGAGATCCTATTGGTAGAAGTGGGTACCTTTCTCCTAGAAGTAGCTGCAATGGTTTGGCTAATATGCTACTCAAAGAAAACCCAGAATATGAGAAGTCATCGCTGGCCTAGACTAGTCACTGAAGAAAGGCTTGAAAGGAGGAAAAACACATGGATGAAGGAAAACAACAAATGGATGAAAAAATGGGACATCAACATCATATAGTACCGAAGAAATTAAGAAGTTTATTCGTGAAAGATTCTGTCACATCATGTGGATGAGGCACATGGGGAGGAAAAATTGTACCATGTTAAGGAATTTAACCCCAACACTTTCCACAAGGAAAAATAATATTTAGGAGAATCTATTAAGGGGAAATCCAAAATGCTAATAGCCCTGCTTAGAACTAGCTCTCACTGGCTGAGATGAGAGATGGGTAGATGGAAAGTGCCAAAAGAAGAATGGGAAAATAGGACCTGCCTATTCTGTGAAATGAGAGCCATTGAGACAAAACATCACTTTATCATGGAATGCCTAGCATACAAAGACATATAATCTGAGTACTCAAAGATGTTAAACAACATCAGTATGAACCACCTCTTCGAAGAAAAGCAGTTGGACAAGGCCACAAACTTGATCATCAAAATCCATCAAAGAAGAGAAATATTAGTCAAAGGGCTACAACTAGATTAGGCTGGTTTTCAGGAGGCGGATCCCATAGGTTGCTTTGGCCTCATGGACATCATTAAAATGCTTCATTCAATCCCTATTCATTTTGAGTGGTAGCTTAATTGTGGTTCGTTAAGACAAATGGCCTCTCGGGTTTGGTACGCTACAAAATCTACTATCTTGAGACTTGTTAGAAGATGCGTAGGGCCCAAAATCATATTGAGACGTGTTAATCCCACATTCATCATGGGGATGCTCATATATGGTATAAAAGAAACAACATCCAATTGTCAATCCTATTAGAAATGCTAGAATACTAGGACGATCAGCAGTCGTTCATTATGTTGATACATGACTGTAGAGTATTTTCTTTATACGGTTTGGTTCACTTCTATGGACCGGTCAATGTTTTTGACTCCTTCACTGACTAATATCCTACATTGTTTGAGGGGTGATTTCTCCACTATACATATATGCGAATGCACTACACTCAGCCAAAGGTAATTGATGATACAAGTGATTCGATATTGTCAACAACAAATTTGAATCTAACCTTGGCACTAGTTGATAGTTGATAGATCAGTACACTGGTACTAATAGATGGTATATGGTATTGACTAATATCTGACACTCTTTGGGTGGTTATATTCTGAAAGAACTTGCCCATATAATTAATTTAAAAAAATTGGAAATTTGTACCATCACATACAAGCAAGAGACAACCTATCATCCACACTAGGTGGAATCACATGAGATAACCTATCAACCACACTAGGTGGAATCACATGTCCACCAAAGGTGGATCATCCTTCATTGTACAATGAAGTATGCGCAAGGGTATGGTATCCAAAGATGATAAGAAGCTAAGGTGTGATATGAAAGGATGATATCTAAGGTGTAATATGCAAGGATGATATGCAATCTAGGATATTATATGCAAGGAAACTATGACTCTAAGGTATGATATGAGCCTAGGGTAGTCCTCAAGAGAAGAAACCATCAATTGATTATCTTTCACCTAAGTATATGTCTGCCAAAGGATTATCTCATGATGGAAGTGTGTTTAAGTAAATATTAAAAACTAGGATGACCAGTGACAAATGATCAAAAATGACCCCTACTCTTCAACTTCCTATTTTGACATCTTGACAACATTCTTCATTTTTGCATTGACAACTTTTAGCAACTTTTTGGACAACTTTTTCCATTTTCTTCAAATTGCTTAAGGAATCACATAATTGAATTTTAAACATCAAAATAAACTTTTAAAGGTATCCTTACATCAGATTAACAACTAAATGTTCTAAAACCCAACATTAGGCCAATTATGAAACTTTGATCATTTGTTTGCAAGAAAATATAACTTTCCTTAAAACTTAGTAACTTTTCAGTACATAACCTTTTTGACTCCTCTAACCCTCATAACATATTCAAAGATAGAATGTGACCGTATTACAATTCCAAAATATATTATAATTTTATAACTCATCAATTGACCACATTTGACCAATAGGGCTAGGTGCTCTGACACTATATTATCAATTGGCTCCTTTCAAATAAGGTGATCTTAAGGGGGACTAGGGGAGGTAGAGAATTATTGTAAGGTCCTTTTGTTCTAGCATTGAATCTACGGAGAAAAATGTCATATTCGATGGATTTGATATTGGAATCACGATTATTAGATGATTAAATAGGTTGAATAGATAATGGATTAGTGAATGAAACTATCAACTTTCTAGACTCATCTTATGTAGATAAAATACTCTCAATAGGGGTAAGGTTTTGAAAAAAAAAACTTTTTGGGAGTGTGTCCTTCCTTAGGATAGATAAGGAGTTGATTATAAATCTACAACCTTTTAGAATGAACTCAGATTTTTTTAGATGGTAGCATTAAATATAATATATTATCCCATCATGTATATTTAGATCTTTTTAACTTAGAAGAAATTTTCCATAGATTATTTTGAAGAAGAACAAATCCAAAAGGAAAATTTCATTTTAATAGTTTGATACAAGTTATTGAGTATAAAAAAGAGACAGAGAGACCGTGTAACATTTTGTACCAATATTTTAGTGGGATGTATCATATTGGAACCTTTGCATCCCTTTTCTATATTCTAGGGATCTCTTCCTCCATTGAATCTTGTGGGAGAGTAGCTAAATCTTCCTTGCCTCTTGAAGAACCTTTTCATCACTTCCTAGTAATTAGCTTTCACTTATTGATTTCTAACTATAGAGCTATTGTCACCAAATTATCTCCATAGGATCTTAGAATGAGATGTCCATCATGTATATCATCCCATCCTTCTAGGATTTAGAAAAAATAGTGGAGATGATGGTATTATAACCATTGATGGCCTTGGATATGAGAAAATGTTTCTTTTGTATGAAATACATCCTACTTACTCATCATTTTTTTACATTCTCGTAGTCAAACAACCATGCTAAAAGTAACAACTATGCCAAAAGTAAGTTGTTCCCCATTTACTTTAAGAAATAATGTCTAGATTCAACAAAGTTTAGTTTTAACTGTGTAAGATTAATTTATTATAATTTAGTTATTCATATTTATTATTTTAATATTCTTAATTACACCTCCTCCACTATCCCTAAACCACCCTATAATTATATAATTCTTCATTTTAAATTTTTGTCACCTTGATGTTTTCTATATGAATAGTGGATACCACAGCTAATGAGTTAAATATACTCAGACTTTAAATGCATAATTCTATAAACAAGACTACATGTTATTTTCCTAACGAAAATTTGTGAGTATTCAATCTTCATAGCCACAAAGTCGTTTGCTATGTTTACAATACAATTAAATACATCAACATGTTTATAAGTTTGAATGCCAATTTTCTTAATTTTTAGGCTATACTTAGAGTGAGAAAATTTGAACAGCACAAATTCTTGTACAAGTTAATCAAAAGTCCTTCCTAGTGTCAATCCAATGAAAATTAGTCTATAATTTGGAAAAAAATCATAAGAAATGAAATCATCTTTTACAAGAAATGCAAGCTAACATATAGCTGGTTCTTAAACATCTAGGAAATCTTTTACTTCTGTGTTGACATTAGACAACACAAAAATAAAAAATAATAGTACAACATTTTATCTTATTTTGAAAAGATATTTTTCATTTTTTATTATTTTTATTTAACAAAATGTTTTTCAGAAGTGATTTCTTATAATTATTCTATTTTTAAAAAGCAAGTAAATTTTTTTATTTCATAATCATCTTCTTATATCAAAATAAATGTTAGTATAGTATCAAATTGCATACTTCACATTTTGAAGATCATTGTCTAAAATTGTTTAAAAAAATTTTACAATTTTATTTTTATATGTTTTCTCAAAATTTTAAGCATTTTTCTTTTGAAGGGTTAATTTTATTTTGCTATTTACTTGTAATTGGAAATGTTTCTCTCAAATATGTTCTCTTCTTGTACCTTTTCTTAACTTTTTACTCATCTCAAGTAAGAACGTGTTCTCTTTTCTGACATGATTTTATAATTTTGAAAATAATGAACAACCCTTTTACCTTAATGTTTGGAAGAGATAAAATTATTTTTAGAGAGAAAAATTCTCACATTAAGAAATGATATGTTTGTCATTTTGGCTAAACCTAGAACAAGTTTTATGCCTTAGTGAAAGTGTTGTGTAATGAGCTCACGAATAGTTCTAAATGAGTTCATTAGGGATCAAGTTTTGATGAGTGCAAGGCTCTGACATCGTAAGGGATCTGCCTTGAGAAAAATTGGTGGAATAGATACCCCTCAGTCCTTGGCTCTTAGCCAAAGAGGTTTCAGGCACGAATGTACGATATGAGGTTGCTAAATAAAACATCCTTATACAACAAGCAAGTGTGTTTATATTTGATTCAATTGAAATATTTTTTTTAAATTTAAACAAAGCATATAGACCCTAGTGTACTATAACTCATAATTCTGTTAGCTGAAAATCCTTACATTCTAATTCTGTCATATTAATACCCAGTCTCATTTTCTAATGAATTATTTAATTTCTGATGTTCTCTAATGTCAGACTCTAGAACTGAGTTCTTTATTTAGTGCTTGCGAAGAAAACATCCTTATACAGAAGCTCAAACAAAGGTTTGTTTACCTAACATATTAGCTGTTTAGTGTGGAACCAGATCCCCCCTTAAACACCCAGTGCTATAATCAGGGACATATATTCCACAATCCTTACTTCATACAGTTAAGAATCATATATAAAGTAAAAATTGAATCTTACTATTCCAAAAGTATTCACCTTCACAGATTTCTTTTGCAGCTACAACTATAGCAGAAAATGAACATGGTGGCAATTAAAAGGATGTGATTCCTAAGCCAAGCTATTCACAACATATATGAGCTATTCAAACACCTATTTATAACATGAGTGGAAGAATTGACATTGAAGACAGACCAGAAGAACATCCATATCTAGCCTCTGGTTCCACATAATCCTCCAGTTCCTCCACAAGCCCCACCAGGAAGATTCCCATCACTACCACCTGCAAAACCTCCACTTGCAAACCATAAATCTGCTCTAATACCACCTACATCATTCTTGTTTTCTCTTCGTCCCCAGTGAACACATGAACACACTGCAATTGACGTCATCAACAACAGCACCACCAGTCCCAAAAACATGGACATGAATGAACTAGAAAACCCCATCTCTTCTCCGGATTCCATTGTTGAAATCATTCCTAGGCTTAGCTCTTTGAACACACCACATTTATCCCCATATAAATTTAAGACAGTATGATGATTTAACATGGAAATGCTAGTGACTTTATAGGGAGTAGCTTGGTTATAGAGAAGATAAATGTATATTTCTAGAGACAACTCAATCTTTCTTTTATCCAACCGAAATCAATTGACTTGGACTGAACTTATTTCTTTTAAGGGAATAGACAACAAGTAGTGGAGGTGGAATAATATGAAATGGATCCTGCATATGGTGCGCTTAATATATTTCAAAGGATAAAGAAGATCACACTTCATGTTATACAATATTCCTTGCCAGCTGTTGTGAGACAAAAGAATCTATTAAGAAACTTTACTCGTGTGAAGATTAAGTGAATGAGGATAACAGATAAAGCTAAAGTGAAAGCTTCAAGATTTCTAACGTTTTAAAATATCACCAAAGTGGAACTCCAGCAAATTGTGTATGTATGGTCAATCATCTACTTTAAAACAGTTTCTTCTGTATACCTAATATTAAGCAAAAAGGGAATCGGAAGAAATAGTTGGGTTAGCTTTATTAATTTAGGAATATACATTTTCAACAATAAAACTATAATTAAAAATCATGGAGTATATATTCTATAGAAATATTTATTTTATCTATTTTTTTAAAATCATGTTAAATGAATATCATTTAAATTAAATTTGATTTTTCATTATTAAAATTTTCAATTGTAAAATTAATAATTTAGATACATGTTGTTCAACACTAATTGGTCAAATTTATAGTCTTTATTCCTCTATTGCATAATTAAAGAATTTATAATTATTTGATTATTTAACTATTTATTCTTATTTTTGTTAGTTAAATTAATTCCCTCTTCTAACATTCCACCCACTTTAATTAATTAAATACCCATGTTTATTTAATTAAATTCCATACCATCCTTTCCTCCATGTATGAATTTAATTTAATTCAAAAATATCCATTTTCCTCCTCGTCTACTTGCACGCTCTTGACTTTCCCACTTGCAATCCTAATCTCCTCCTATAGTTGAATTCCCCCTCTCTAATCATTAGCACATTCCTAATGTTTTGGATTAGAAGGGAAGTCAAATTGTGCCTTAAATGTCAAAGGCACTCTTCCCTACTTGCCCTCCAAGCCTTAAAGGCTACCCAATTTTGGGTGGGAACCTCCCATAGGTACATGTACCCTTTATCATTTTCAAGAAATTTAGAATTTTAGTATTCCCTTTGCCCATTTACGTTGGGAATGTTGACAAAAAAAATACATTTATCATAAAGCTTCTCCACACTCCAAAGTCTTCTCACCTCCTCTCTTATCTTAAGTTAACAATTTCCAACCTCTCATAAGACATGAGGACCAAAGCCTCTCTCAACCCTTGATCTTCCTTCACTCCTAGCCCTCAATTCCATCTCTCACACTTCCCATTTTTTATACCTATCTTTCATTATGCAACTAAAATCTACAAACTCCATTCTTAAACATATTTGAGCTTCTTGAGCCTATTTGAACACCCTTATGGAGTTGAAATCTTGAGTGAAGATTGAGTCCAACATCATAGGGAAATCATTCCATTAAGGAGATCGATATACATGATTCTTGCAGGTTATTTTGTTAGTTTGTTCTATTCTCACCTTATCTCAAGTTTGTTACTTAGATTATGGTGATTTTAGGTGATTTCAATGTTGTTTCCATTCCTTGTCAATCATAGTTTCCTTACACACATTTCCACGCACCCAATGGGAAACACGTTATTAGAACATTTTAACTTTGCTTTTTTTTTTTTGAAGTATTGTCATGACTACATGTTGCACTTTGGGTATGTTCATGAGCACTTTGGGCATGTTCATGATCCAATGGGCTTGCCAGTGTTTTGGCGGGCTTGCAGATAGCTTGCCCAAACTAACCACTTCAATTATCCAATGGGTTCACTGTGTGGATTCGTGTGTTTGATTAATAATCTAACGGGGCCGTAAAAATTTTAAAAACTGCTAAATCCTACACTTCAGCAAACTTGTCAATCCTGCCGCATTTGTTGATTACTTGTAGTCTAGCAGGTATGTTCTAATTTGGCAGGATAGCTTTAAGTTATGGTAGGTGCATTACCCATGGGATTCAACAAGTGCATTTTGTATCGTAGCGAGATTTGCACACATTTCAATGTGTTCGTATTGTAGTTTAATAGGAACGTACGTTCTAGCGGGGGAAGCTCTATTCTTTGGTAGGTCTGTTAGGATCTATCCTTCGGTGTGTTTCTTTGCCTAGTAGTATTATCTCTTCCTCGTGTTTCAATATACAAATCCTTTTAATGGAAACTTATAGATGTCCCCATTCAAACACCAAGCCCTAATCATATGTCCCAAACCTTAATTCTTGTTCTTTTGCAACATTCAAATTATCCTTGGCACCATTAGCATTATTATTCATATTGATAGCCCATACTCTATTTCCTTTCCAATTTTTATAATTCATAGTTGATTTCATTTTTCCATTGGGTAGATAACAAAAGGTATGCGTTTAATTTTTTTAAGCACCATACTCACTACTTAGGCTGATATGCATATTGCTTAGTTTTTTCTTTCAATTCAGCTCTAGTTCATTATGCCTAGCCATTTCTCACGTTCTTCTTCACTCTAATATTGAAAAGGGGCTAAGAACTATATGATATGAAAAAATAAAAGTTTAGATGTGTAGTGATATGAAAAATTAAAAGCTTAGACGTGTAGTGAATGATAAACATGAAGATAAAGTGGTTGTATATTTCAATCCTCTTAATACATTTGGTTCAATTTCTAAAGTTTTTATTTATATGTGAGAGATACAATTTTCATGAGAATGGATAAAATTGCATTTGGGTCAACGATGAAATCAAATATTTAACTAAAGGGAAACAAAGTAGGGAAAAAATAGCCACCCTAAGATCCAATAAAAAGATAGGGTGGATTCAGATTTTATAGCATAATAAACTCACATCTAAAAGGATTAACTGAAATCATATAATATTTTCAATCATTTTTTTAGGACCTAAGAAAGGTTTCACAAAGAATGGAGGTGTATCATGATATTCAACTTCTATTAGAATATTCTCTATCTAAGATTGGGATATATCAATAATATTTACTAATAAAAAAATGAGTTCAATAAAAGATTTTAGTAGTCCATCAAACAATAAATTATATCAAAATTTAAGAAACTTATGTCTAATTTGTTGAGATTTCATAAATAGTTTAATAATTTTCTATCTAGATGATATCCCTATTTTAAATGCTCGTTAAGAATTAAAAATCAAACATCTCTTGTAACTTTAAAAGAAAAGAATTTGATATGTAATATGAAATGTGTTAATTTAATTTTTTAATATCTATAGAACATGGTAAAAAGAGGATGATTAATAATAAATTCCTCAATGATTAAGTGGTTAAAGTAAATTATATTTATCCTTCACTAAAGAGTGTTATAACTAAAGCTAGATATTTTTAGCAATTGCACAATATATGATGGAATTTCCTTCTTCATTTTATTCCATAGCCTCTCCTTTACATCAAATGTCATATAAGATAATGGACTTTCATTGGGGTAAGGAACATGATGATGCCTTAAAAGGCTAAAAGTACAAAATAAGTCATGATCTTATTCTTGCTCTTATTAAAATGTCCTTTTAGTAAATGTTTATTATAGTGTATATAAAACAGATTTCATCTTTCTTCAAAGTGGTAAACATGTTTGTTATTATTTGCATTTTATTTTACAAATCAAAAAATATTCTATACATGCTAAGGGACATGCACTAGTTTAGACCATTAAAATAGCTATAAGTACATATTAAACTAACAATGTTTAAAGAATCACTTTCAAACCATATTTTTTTCATACCTTTATTAAAGACCATTTTTATACCAATGTAGGCTGCCAATGCCTCTATATAATTGCCTTAAATATACAAAACTAATTCTTATAGAATAGGTTCATTTAAGGTTTACCAAGATGATTTCACTAGTTGTATTGAGGAAGTTACTTTAAAATTTTGACAATAAATGATAGGCTTTAGTATTTGTCACGAGACTTTCTTTAGCAACGTTGAATAGATAAAACTAGAGGTTAAATATGATTAATCAACGTTGAATAGATAAAACTAGAGGTTAAATGTGATTAATCAACGTTGAATAGATAAAACTAGAGGTTAAATGTGATTTATTAAAGAGTATTTATGGTAAGTTGCAAAGAATAATATTTAATGATAGCATGAGAAATTGTGTGGAGTACTATCCTTTAGGAGTTTATAACATGGTTTTGAAAATCATTTATTAATTTTTAGTTTATTTACGTGTTTATAAATTACTACTTTGAGAAAATAGATTTGATATAAAATTTTGCAATGATATGATGCTATTGAAATGCTACTTAAAAAAAATGAAGGTTTTTTTCTTCTGAAATATTTCTTTAGTGACTGCATTATAAGCTCTTGTAATTTTCTTTCAAATTCGATAGTACATTGTATAGGTTTAGGGTAAATTTTTTAAATGGATTTTCCCATTTAAACATTTTTGTTTAGGAATATATTTTTTTATTTTATCTTTTTTGTGAATCGGAGTTAATTATCTGTATTTGAGTTTCTTTTAAGGATGACATTGAAATATTATTTCATGCAACTTGCTTCTTTATAAGTGGTTAAATCCTAATCACCTTTAATTGTACTTTTTGGGTGGAGATGTTTTTGAGTTGCTAATTATTTGTGTGGCAATTTGCAAAAGAACATTAGTATTTATTGTAAGAAATAAAGATGTTAAACACATTAGTAAGAATTGAGATAGGAAAAAAATATAAGCTTAAATTTTAAGAATAAAATTTATGCTTATATTAGATCTATTGCTTAAATTTTAAGAATAAAATCTACAAATAGAAGATCTATTGATGCAAATATTTAGAGACCTAGTAATGCTATTCAATCATCTTAATATTAAGTAATGGAACAAAAAATAAAAGGCCTAATTAGATTATGCCTTATCAATTTTATTCTTATAAATATTCATAAAATAAATATTGGAAAATATTTATAGAGAAAAATTCAAATTTGTAGATAAATCTGTAATAAAGAAAATAATTTTTTTGAAGAATTTAAGTGTCCACTAAATTTTGTAAATATGTGATAATGAATTGAGAAGAAAGATAATATATTTAATTGGGCACACTTCAAACATAATTTGAAATTAAAAATTTAAGTGCATTAATCAGAAGGGCTGGAAAAATTTAAGTGCATTAATAAAGAGGGCTGGAATTGTTACTGGAAAATACAAAAAATAAAACATAATGCATTTGGATAATTTTTCTCATCATTGATGGGATTCTGAAACATTGTGTTTTTCAAGCTAAAAATGCCTTTATATTAGGCGTTTTCATTGTTAAAATTTTGCTCTGCATATTCAACATTTTTAGGTTATGGGTAAACAATTTGACACTCGATCTTATACAACTACTTTTGGACTTCATTTTTCTCTTATGCTCATTCTTTACTTATACTCATTTCTATCACTAAATATGTCTTCAAACATTCAGACAATAATGTATATATTCAGGGAATATTTTGAAAAGTGGGAAGTTCAAATGAGTAATTTGAAGATACAATACTTTCGAAAACTGGAGTTCCTGATTACATAAAATTATGTGACATGTCTATTCAACATTAAAAGTCACTCAACCATTCATTCAGAATGAAAATAATTACTATCTGAATCTGTTTCAGCTTACAAGTGTACTTTCTCCAACTGTGGAAATTGTCACATCCCTCACCACTAAGCTCCAAGTTGGAGCGCGTTGGTGTGGAGAAATGATATAAATAAATAAATAGTTTGGTTCTATTTAGGCTGTCATCACAGAAATAAGTGCTATCTAAATCTGTTACAATCCCCAAGTGTACTTTCTCGAATCTTTTCATATAGATCAATGCCCCTTGAATACAAAATTCTAATCATTATATTGCCAGTGTTCATTGTGAGTGGATGATCCTTAATAATGTAAGAATTTGGAAAGTTATAGAACATGAAGAAATGAACCCCAATTTTTCATTAAAAAGGAGTATAATCTTTGTTTTTCATTTCCAGATACCATTCTTAAACTGCTACAAGAATAATTTACATTGCAAATTGAAAGATTTCATATATAAGCTACAAGCCAAAAGGACTACATTATATATTTCAAGATCTCTTCGGCACAAAACATTTTCTCTGACAAATACAATCAGTACAGCAGAATTAGGCCAGACCAATTTAAGAGGACTGTTTAATGAGAAAATCGTGTGCTACGTCTATGTTTGTAGCTTCAGTCGTATGATCATTAGAATATATATAATACATGTTGATTAATAATAATATATTATATATGTTATATTATTATTAATCATATGAAATTTAATATTCAATTATTATATTATTCTTAATTAATAATTGATTGATGAAACATTATAAGATTGATTAAATTATGATTAATAGGAAGAGGCATGTCCTTTCTTATAAATAATAATGAATAGACATGTCCCATGAAGGGACATGTCTCTCCTAGCCTCATTCCTAATATAAATGAAAGAGAGATTGTTGTATTTGGAAAACACATACAAAATAGAGTGCTATTACATTTGTAGCTATCCTAAAACTTAATAGTCTGGAATTCAGGTTTGCCACTATATATATATATATATAAGTTTATGGAAAACTAATTAATATTGCTTCTTGCATCTGCTATAAGGCGCCAGGAATAGCTTTTCCTGTTATGAAAAAACTCTAAAGACGCCGTTTCAGTTCCAAGAGCACATTGATTAGATTATCAAAATCTATTTTAGTACAATTTGGGAAAAAGGGCTGTATTCATTGGTCAAGGCTGCATGAGCTTCAAGTATCTGAATCAATCACTACATGACCTGAATGTAGAGAACTGGTTGTTTTATATATGTAACCATATATAGTATTGTGGCCATCTCGGTTATTATCACTTGTAGTTTTGTTCTAACTAACAGAACTATCTGCACATTTGTGTAAGAAATTGCCAATAAGCACCAAAAATACAATGGAAAAATTCTTAGCTGATGTTTCCATTATTTTATAAAACATGACACAACTTTCAGTACTTACACATAAGGGAGCAAAAGAGAGCCAAAAGTAAGCATACCACCATATTCCCAAAGAGAATCCATACAATGAACAAAAGAATATTAGGCTCTCATGGAGCAATAACAATCCTTATAAGAGGACAAACAACGAAGATTTTGCAGAGGTGATTTCTATGAAGGATTATCAGACACATTAAGAAGTAAAAAGATCATAGCAAATGCCCACAATGGAGGGCTGCATACAGTTCAAAGAAAGGGAGTGTTAATTTAAATGAAAAGGGGAGAACAGGGCAGAACAGGAAAACCCGTTATAGACTTCCAAGGGGAAAACAGGGCAGAACAGGAAAACCCATTATAGACTTCCAAGGGGAAAGGCTTTCAAAAGTATCCCTGAAATCATCAAAAGAGAAACTACGAAATGCTTTGCAATAGTCGATTTTAGAAAACTTAAAAGAACGAGCGCAAATTATGAATAGAAATTTTTTGAGAAGATATAAATCTCCACAAAAACTTATAGCCAACGGAGTCTAGTTGAAAATCTGTATATGTTTAATCCCTAGCCCTCACAATTCTCAACTCACACAGATTTTATTCCACTGTAGGCTAACTAAGGAAAATTAAAACGATATCCTCAACCGTTCCAGAGGAAGTCCCACATTACAGAATTGATTTTACCAACGATATTTTGACAAAGCAGGCAGAAAAGAAAACAAATAAACAGGAACATCACTAAAAATAGATGTAAGAACTAACCTCCCAGTGCAGGAAAGCTGCTTTCCCATCCAACGATACAATGAATCTCAAACCATTACTCTATCCATTTCAAATAAAACCATTCAAGCCCATAAAACTTCTAGATTCACCTCACCTCACCTACCAAAATTTTTGACTCTGTTTCAACAAATTCCAAATTATAACACTTAAAATGCTAATCTCTTCCTTCAGAACATAGGGATAATCTGGTGGATACAATAAAAGGCATAAAGGCATAAGACTGAGCATGCTCAAGTTGCATCTTCTCACTCTACTCAAGATGCACTGCATTCAACACGATCTGCAGGAAACCTCTCAAGGAAAAATAGCTACTGCTACCAGAGGGTTATTTTTTCAGGTCGGCCTTGCTTAGCAAAAGGGGCGAGACAAACATCAGCATTGAGTTTATCCATCATCTGAGTAGAGTAATTTCGTTTCCTTATCAAAAACCAGAGGAGGTTTAATTATTTCAATTTCACAAGAGAATTGAATGAAAATGTAATATTAAACAAATTTTGTGAATAATTTTTATTAGTTTTTTATTGCACCTAATGGATGCAATAGTTTTCCTGCCTATGGCAGGAACTAATAATTCATTACAACTGCTTTGCTATTATAAATATTGAGCAATTCAAGAACAGCTAAAGCTAGAACTGAAATCATCCTCTAAAAATTGCAATGAAATGCACTTTACTATGCTAACGGACAACTGTTCATCGAAAAAAAATTAAAAAGCGAAAAGCTAAATATATTACCGAAGAGTTCTGCAGGTGCAACTGCAGTGTTTATTGTGCATGAAAAAACTAAAAAAAGCAACTACAGTGCCGTTGAAATCGCGGAGCATGCAGTGCCGTTGTGAAGCCTTTGACCACGCATGCCTTCAATCCCCCGCTATTGTGAATACACATGTCTTCAACTACAATCATCTCCATAAATGACAGATCGGAAATGAGTTTTACCGCAAACATTCTGCAACTGTAAAAAATGGCGGATCAGAGCCAGCTTCATGTGTTAATGTTTCCTTGGCTTGCCCACGGCCACATTACTCCTTTTCTGGAACTCGCCAAGAGCCTTCACAGTTACGGCCTCAGAATTTCATTTCTCTCCACTCCGCTCAACATTGAAAGGATTAAACACCAAATATCACAACTGCAGCCCACGCCAGAAATCGAGCTAGTACACTTACCCATGCCTGCCGTCGCTGGTCTGCCCACAGGCGTCGAGTCCACCTCAGATTTGTCGAAGATTGGAGCATTAAACCTAATACCGCTACTCTTCCAAGCCCTAGATCTCTGCGAAGAACCTTTCGAAGAACTGCTGAAATCCCTTGCCCCTGATTTTGTGATCCACGACATGGTGCAGTGCTGGGCTCCTAGGGTTGCCTCCAAGCTGGGAATTCCCACAGTAAATTTCATGGTGTTATCCGGAACGAGCACGAGTTTCACAGCAGGGCATCACAGGCACCGATCCAACCAAACCCTAACGGCAGAGAATATGACGTTACCGCTTCCAGGGTTTCCATCATCGGCCGTCTGCCGCCGACTCTTTGAAACGCGGAGATGTCTGCCGCTGTACCAAAAGAATCATGCTGGTAACGACGATGATCTCACCTTCATCGACCGCCTGGGCATCGCTGTGGAGGAAAGCTGGGCGACTGTGTGTAATACGTGCCTTGAATTGGAAGGTGAATTTCTTCAATATTTTGAAACGTGCACAGGTCGGCCAGTTTATCCGATAGGGATTCTGATGCATAATGTACCGCCGCCGCCGGTTGCGGACCCGTGCTTGGCCTGGCTGGACAGACAACCGGCTCGGTCGGTCGTGTTTGCGTCCTTCGGCAGTGAATGTGCTCTCACCCATCAACAGATTGCGGCGTTACTTTTAGGTTTGGAAGAAAGTGAGATCCCATTCCTGTGTATTCTCATTGGACATGTGGCGGCTGAGTTTCCACCTGGATTTGAGGCTCGCACGTGCGGAAGAGGAGTTGTGGTGACCGAGTGGGCTCCTCAGCTGCACATTTTGGGCCATCCTTCCACGGGAGCTTCTCTGACACATTGTGGGTGGACTTCTGTTACCGAAGGGTTGAGGTTTGGAGTTCCTTTCATTGCTCTTCCGATTCAGTATGACCAAGGTTTGAATGCGAGGCTGATTTCTGAGGAACTCGGGATGGGAGTGGAGGTGGGGAGAAATGAGGAGGATGGTTCGTTTACTAAGGAAGATATTGCTACAGCTGTCCGAGTTGTGATGGTGGAGGAAGAAGGCAGTAAGATTAGGTCCAATGTTGAAGAGATTGGCAGGTTCCTGAACAAGGATGATTGCCAAGTTCACCGAACGAACATCCACAACTTTGTCTCTGCACTCAAGCATAAAGCCTCGGAAAGGCACAATATTTGATGTTATAAGGTCGACGTTGTTGCATTCGCTTGATAATGAAGAATTGAATTTTGTAAAAGGAATGCAACTCTGAGTTAATTGAACAAGTGTCATATATGATGATGCGTATTTGTCTTAGTCGAATTGTAGTAAAAGTATTTGTGTTTGATTTAGGAATAGGTAAGTGATATTTTGAGATTAATAAACAGTTGCAAATTAAATCTATGGTAATGCTAAAGCCTATGGATGTTAATTTTAGATGCTTGGCTGCGGATTCTGGCATGGCATATTACATCACATCCAAATCGCTATTGTAGCATTCCAATACAGATTTTCTGCTAGGTTTCCAAATTCACAGGTCCCAACAGGTTGAAGAAGATTGATCTAGTGCAATCCAACGGTTTTCTTTCATTTCGATGGATACCACTATTGAACACCCATTCACTACTGATCCCTTCCCCCTAATTGGCACTTGTTGACCTCTCTACACCATCAATTTGCAGTATTAGTATGCTGCAAGGATATTGAGTGTTCGGTTTGTTTTAATTTTTTCTTCCGTTTCATCAACAATTCCAGCGTCTTAAAACCCTAATTCAGCTGTATTCTATTGTACAGTATAAAATGTTTATCTATTGGGGCCCGTTTGGCGCAAGGAATTAAACTGGAATAAGCTGGAATAAGCATTAGTTAATGCTAGAATAAATTTGTTCTCTGTTTGTGGGCATTTTCCTTATTCTCGAATTAGAAAACTTATCCCCATTTTGGGGCTTATTCCAGCATAAGTTAATTCTAAAAAAAAGCTGGAATTCATTTCTTATTCGAGAATAAGCTTTTTATGGATTCAAATTTATTTTATTTTATTAATTTTTACTTTTTTTATAATTTTTTTTTAAAATCTTTTTTTTTAATGTGGGTATGTATATATATACACGTGTATATATACACATGTGTAATGTGTATATACACACACATGTGTGTATACACACAAATGTGTATATACACATGTGTGTATATACACGTACACACAAATGTGTATATACATGTGTGTATATACACACACATGTGTGTATATACACGTGTGTAATGTGTATATACACACACATGTATATACACATTACACACATATATATACACACACGTGTATATACACACATATATGTGTATATATGTGTGTATGTGTGCATATAAGTGTATATATACACACGTGTGTGTGTGTGTGTATATGTGTATATGTATGTGTGTATATGTGTATGTGTATGTGTGTACACAAGTTAAAAATACATATTGTTCAAATTAATTAAAAAAATAAAAAATAACCTTTTATTCCAATTCCACATTATGGGATCCAAACGCAGAATAGCTTATTCCAGCTTTCGTTTTGAGCGTTAATTAATTCCAGAATAGGCCCTTATTCTAGAATAGGCCTATTCTGGATAAGTTAATTCCATGGGCCAAACGGGCCCCAAGCTGAAAGAAGTGTTTTTTAGATGTTTATTTATTTCCAATTAGTTTTTTATAGTTGTTCCTTTATTTCCAATTACCTTGTTATTTTTCCAAGCAAACCATCCATCAAACCTAAAGAGCCATATCAACTTCCAACATTCTTTTAAGGTTTAAGTGTTGGTTTTTATCCATAAAGAGCTATACCTAAATAGGTATTAAATCAAACATAACATAACAAATACAATCATGAATGCATAATATTAATGAAGAATTAATTTAGACATATGGTCCATCCCATATGTATTATATATGAATTTTATATAGCAATCCAAAAAATGATCTACCTAAATCTAACAAAAAAATTCCTTTCCATAAAAGAACATTGCATACCTTTTCTCTTGGGGGAATGAAACTACCCCAAATACTCTGTCATGAAATAAAAATAGATACATCCTCCTTGCCAACTCTTGCAATAGTAGTAGACCTATTTGAAATTTGAGAGATTTTCGTAACATCAAGAAAGAAGAAACATATTAAACATTATCCTCCCCAATATCATTGTCAAAAGCATGTAATTAGCAAACCATATCAAATGGGTTTGTTGAAAATTTTGAGGAAGATTAAGAGCTCATCCATATTTTTATCCAAATTGAGAATTTTAGGAGAGTTCAAAACTCAACCTTCAATTTCAACAACAAAACAACCCCTTGCAGAAAATCAACATAATCATTGAACAATAGCATCTTAATAAATAAAAGATTTATAAATGTTTTTCAAGTTATTAATAGGCTTGCCACAAGTGGGATAAAATAAATGTTTAGAAACATAAATATGTATGACTATATTTATGTTGATCAAAATAAATGATTATTTATAAGTAAAAATCAGAAATATAATAGATCGTGTCCCCACTCCTAGCCCCTAAGGCCCCATAAACAACCTCAGCCTCAAAACATAGGAACAACAAAGAATGAGAGACATGTCCTTTTTTTCTATTTCTAAATTGAATTCATAATTATTTTTTTTAAAACACACAAATTCTCGTAAATCCACTGTGAAACCCTAAACATCTCTTATATATAATCCACTCACCCATTTGCATTGTCATTCATAATTACCATGATCATTTTCAAGCTTTTTGCAATGAATTAGAAAACCAAGGAAAGAAGAATAAGGGAGCATGCATCATATATGATTAGTCACCTTTGAATATTCGCATTTTTCATACAAAGGAAACTTATGGATTTGAGGCATAAATTTTTAAATACACCTTGATTGATCAATGCACTCCTTCCTTATTATAAATCTACCTCCAAATTGGGCATCACTCCTTAAATCTATGTTTCTGTAATTGATATCTTCCTACGCATTCAACGAGAAGTATTTATAATGCAAACTCTTCAATCAGCCTTGCGATATGTAAAATCCAACCTCACAAATGTTACCCATAGAGTTTATTTTATGTTGTGTAGGTGTTAGTTATATTATGTGTGTTCCGAGGGTACTTAGTTACTATTGGACGACGGTTGGGAATGGCTGGTGATGTTTGGTCACACCCGTTCGGGGTTATGTAAGCAATGTACTTCTATTCGAAAGGGAGGCAGATAGAGGCTATTGTAAATGTACTCAAGTTACGAATGATTAATAAAGACTAATATTTTCTGATCTATCTTATGTATTGTATTTTTGTACAACGTCTATGCATCAGTAAACTAGGTTACCCAAGTGGGTAAACATTTGGTGCCACTGCCTAGACATACTCGGGAAAGAAAAATAAAATAAATTGATGTGTTGATTATTGCCCTGTGGAGAAGTGAACAAAGAATTCATGCCCAATCAATTGAATAAAAATAGAAAGAAGGAACTCGAGGAGGAACAAACTGCTAGAAAAGTCGTACTTGCACAACAGCAAGCCGAGCGAAGGGAGGGATACAGAAGACACGCCGAAGGACTACCAAAGGGAGTAAGTGAAGGCGAGGGTCTGGAGGTATCTGACTGGGAGGCTCAGAGAAGTGACGAGGAATGCCTAGAGGAAATAAGGAGCTTGTTCAGGTCCTTAACCTTAACCCCACGGACGGAAGCAAGAGAATTCCGAAGGAAGGAAAAAGAGGAAGCCACATGGAGGGAGGCTCAGGATACCGTTGTCGCCATGAGTATCGAAGTGACCGAGGGAGCACGGGTATCACAGTAGCCCACCAAGCCTGGGTAATTCCAATAGTTCAGGGACATCAAGTGGTATAGTACCAAACAATTCTGGGGTACCGACGCCGACAGTACCATCCCAGCCTGTAACACAACCAGTGCTGCAAACACAGTCGGCGCCTAGAAAAGTAAACATGGCGACCAACAAGGAGAAGTTGCCA
>MU227025.1:1776546-1787098 GCA_018584345.1 Thuja plicata
GAATCATATTTAATTAAATAAATTTAATTAAATAGATAGAAGAATATAACAAATATAATTAATTTAACTATAATGTTATGGGAATATTAATTAAATTAATATAAGGACGCTTTTGGACGTCTACACTTTTAATACCCATAAGAAGTTTGGTAAGGTGTCGTAGGGTGTTCTAAGGGGTCATAAGGGGTCCAAGGACACATTAATGTGTCCTAAGACCCCTTATGAGCCTTTAAGACCCCTCTCTCTACATCTTAGGGATTGTAAGAGATTTTAAGGGGTCATAGTCCACACATTAAAGTGTCCCAAGACCCCTTAGACCCCTTACGACCCCTTAACATACACTAAAAAATTTTAAGGGGTCCTAGAAGGGGCCTTAAGGGGTCCTAAGATACATTAATGTGTTAAATAGGATCTTGTATGACCCTTTATGACCCTTTAGGAGCCCTAAGATATATGATAAGGGGTCACATGGGATCCCAAGACACATTAATATGTCCTATAACCCCTTATGACCCCTTAGGACCCTTGAAGACCCCTCTCTCTACATATTAGGGGTCATGAGGGTTGTTAAGGGGTCGTAGGACATATTAATGTGTCCTAGGACCCCTTAGAATCCCTACGGTCGCTTAGGACCACTTACCATACACTAATGATTTTTAAGGAGTCCTAAGGGATCGTAAGTGGTCTTAAGGGGTCATATGACACATTAACGTGTCCTAGAACCCCTTATGACCCCTTAGTACCCTTTATGACACGTAAGATGTATGATAAGGGGTCTTAAGGGGTCATAAATGGTCCTAAACTCCTAGGACATATTAATGTGTCCTAGGATGCCTTATGACCACTTAGGATCATTGAAGACCCTTCTCTACATCTTAGGGGTTGTGAGGGATGTTAAGGGGTCTTAAGGGGTCCTCAGACACAATAATGTGTCCTAGGAACCCTTCGGTTGAAACAAGAAGATGAGTCCACTTAACTAGGAACTTTCATACTTAGCCAAATTCGTAAAATCACACTCAATGAAATGGGTTCCTGCTTAGAATGAACGGGGTCTTGTTTAGCTTCGGGGTCCCAAGCCTAAAATTTTAGAAACGGGGTCCCGAGCCTAAAATATTAGAAACGAGGTCCCGTTTCAAAAAACAAAACGGGATCCCATTTTGAAAAATGAAACGGGACCCCATTGCAAAATGGGATCCCGTTTTGAAAAAATATTATTTTTTAAACAAAACCTTTCATTGATTCATTTATACATTATGAATTTTTAAAAAGGTAAATGGAGTAACGTTTACTAAACGGGATCCCATTTCTAAAAAAATTGAATTTCAAGCTCGCTTTTACTGTTGGCTTTTGGTTTGGAAAGAGGCTTGGGTAGCCAAACCATAGCCTTGGACCTTGTTTGACCTACAACTTGAAGGCTCTGCTATTTTCCATAACAAATAAGGACTTTAGACATATACCGGAAGACTTTTTCAGAGGAATATTTTGACAAAATAAAAAAAAATTATAAATCAGACTGTGCAGATTCCAAATATGTAATTTTTTTAAAAATTTGATTAAAATTTCTATTTTTCATTGAATTTCTATTGAAATAGGTCCACAAACTAGAGATAATAGGATATTTTGTTATTTTAATAAATTTTTTATTTGAAGGTTTCTCGCAAAAAAAATTACATGACATGAAACTAGAGACAATTCTACATACTTTAAAAAAAATTAAAAAATCATATATGTTTTGGTCAAATTATGCTTGTTGTACACGAGAGATTTTAAAAACAACAATTATGCCTAATAAAAAAATATATTCGACAAAAAAATATTGTCATCAATCTTATCTGTGTTACATACCATATCCCAAAAGGATTGAGAGAAATAGTTTCATTTAGGTCAAATTTTGCTTGCCGTAGACGGGCATAGTATGGTCCTACACAGTGACTTTTAAAATGTGGGTTTTAGTAATTCCTATTGAAAATGAAATTTTATCATCTAGGTATTAAAATAAATTACATATTTGGAAAGTAGACTTCAAGTACTACTACTTCTATTTTTTAAGATTCAATTGCTAAGTGCTTCAAATATTCATCTCAAACAAGATGAATTTGAAAAAATAGGAAAAATAGTTCCACTTTTTGGCCAAAAAGTGGACTCAACTTCTTCCCGACACCCCCCTTATGATCCATTGTGACCCTTTAGGACCCCTAATATGTATGGTAAGGGGTGCTAAGGGATTATAAGCGGTCCAAGGACATGGTAGTTTGTCCTAGGACCCCTTATGACCCCTTAGGACCCTCTAGAACTCCTCTCTCTACATGTTAGGGGTCATAAGGGTTGTTAAGGGGTACTAAGGGGTTGTAAGTGGTCTTAAGGGGTCCTAGGACTTATTAAGATGTCATAGAACCCCTTACGACCCCTAAGATATATGATAAGGGGTCCTAAGATGTCCTAATGGGTCATAAGGGGTCCTAGAACATAGTAATGTGTCATAGGACCCCTTATGACTCCTTAGGGCCCTTGAAAAACCCTCTCTCTAAATCTTAGGGGTCGTAAGGGTTGTTAAGGTATTCTAGGACACACTAACATGTCCTAGAACACCTTATGACCCCGTAGGACCCTTTACAACCCCTAATATGTATGGTAAGGGGTCCTAAGGTGTTTTAAGAGGTCATAAGGAATCTCTCTCTCTCTCTCTCTCTCTCTCTCTCCTAACATGATTAAAGTCAAGGAATTAAGGTTAAAATCAATAGTCCATTGGGAATCATGCTAAAGACAATGTGTTGATTCCTGAAATTTTTCGTAAGTCTGAAATTTCCTAAAAACCCTCAAAATATAGAATCTTTATCTTAACTCCTATGAAGTTGAAGCCACTCTCAAACATCTTGAAAATATATACATAAAATGTAACTTAATTATAAGAAATGAAGAGTATGTAGCTTATACTTAAATGTTACATTTTATGTAATGTCCTAGTGCTGGAATTGGTCTAGCAGTGCCTGTTGGAATTACTTTCTCTCTCCCTCCCTTAAGCATTTTCTTAATGTTACATAGGGTGTACGCACTATAGTGCACAGGAGATATGGTTTTGATTCCCCAAGCCTTTGGCTCAAGCAATCCAAGCCATAACACATGCGCGCTATAGGGTGTACGCACTATGGCTTAAGGGGGACCAAAAAAAATTGGCATATTTTTGGTCCCCCATCTTCGTGTATATACCCCTCACTCTTGACCCTCTTTATGTCTATCTTCCCATCCCTCCCTCCCCCACTCTCTTTCTCTTTTTACTTCTCTTTCTTATCTCTATTTCTCTCCATCTCTCCCTCTCTATATATATATCCCTCTCACCAAATTTATCTTTCACTATTCTTCTCTCCCTATATCTTTTTCTTGCTCCTCTATCTCTTTCTATCCACATCTATCTACCTCTTTGTATCCCTCTTTAATTTTTCTTATCTCCCTCAATCGATATTGTTTGCAAATGCAAGATGGTATAAATTATTTTGATTGTCTCATCATCAAATATGATGCAACATTAGCAAATGCAAGATGGTATAAATTATTTTGATTGTCTCATCATTAAATATGATGCAACATTAGAAAATGCATTTTACAAAGGTGTCAAAAGAAGTCGCCCAAAAATGAGACTTATACTTGTACACTTAGTTGTATTTTATCCATGCATTGATGTGACATCTAATTATTTAGTTCGTTTTAGATAAAAATAATACATTTCATTCAATTATGGGTAGCCATCATCAACACCAACAACTTTACAGTTGCAACACTTGGTGAAATATTGTAAGAAAAATTGGGCATTAGATCTAAAAGAGTTATAACAACTATTGGAACATGCTTAACTACTGGGTTCTTCCCCTCTCATCTTTGCCAAAGCTCTCCATTATTATCAATTTGTCTTGTTTACTAGAGATGTTGCAACTAGTTTAATTGGGAACAAAAGAATGCTTCATCATCTACATTTAGAGCTTAAATAATCTCCTAATCCCACAAAAGAATTTGATTGCATGCATTCCTTTTATGAGCAAAGACTTGTTGAAAAGATAAATTGATGATATGTGTGCGTGCGTGCAATAGTATGTAGTTTTTCTTTTGCTTCATTGTTTTGACATTAGAGCTTAATAGTGATGTGCTAGCAATAGAAAAATTTAAGGCCCTTCATAATGCAAGAATCTTTTCACCTATCGAGATCAAGATTAATATCTTTCACATTACTTAATAGTGATTAACTCTATATTAAATTAAATGTTATCACAACATTATAATCTAATTATTTACATATAGATGTTCAAAATTTCCAATCAAAATATATTAAAAATCTAATTTCAATTACAAAAACATAAAAAGAATTTTTAAACTATAAAAACATAAAAATTATACAATACAAAAGAGAAACTATACATTTGTAATTAGTAAACTTTAAATAACAATTAATATTTAAGTAGGAAATAAAATCTTTCATAAATAAAAAAATCCACTAATTGTTTTAAAAAACAAACTTCTATAACCAGACAATAAAGTTTGGTAATAATATGATCCCTACACTATCGATTTCCCCCTTGAAGTGACCATCAAAATGGATTCCCTCACTAATTTTCTTCGTTGTGTGAGCACATCTTTCTACTTTTACCAACAACACCACAGCTGGATGGGAGCATCTTTCCAGAAAAGGTGGTCCTCCGCTGTCGTTTTCAACCTGTCCACTATTTGTCGTTGGCATCGTTTTGCTAATAATTACTAACCATTGATTTCAAACTTTCCTAACCCTTTTCACGCGATAAATGATTATCAAGTTTGTGGTGTTAGCAATTCTGTTTTCTCAAGGCTTAGACATCATTCTGTCTGGATAGAAACTTAAGAGAGGAGTTTTAATTTCACTCTCTTTTATGAGATGGTTGTTGAGATGATCGTTCGGAAATTAGCCCAAGAATCAAATCTTGCGGTGAATTTCAGAGAGGATTTCGAATGGTTGAACCGGCAATAAGATGGTTGACTCACGATTATTAGGTAACAAACTCATTCATATTATTATTTATTCATATGCAGTAGTATATAAGATATTATATGATATAATATTATAGTAAAATATACTATATGCAATAATATATGATATAAGTTAGAGTGGACTGGGGTGAGACTAGATCTTATGGTTTAGCACATGAAGCTATGGTTAAATTATCTAGACCCCCAACTCAAATAATTATATGATTTAAATAAGCTTATAGTTTTAATTTTAAAAAAATATATCTTATTTCAATTAATTAAATATATTCTAAATAATTATAATCCTAACTACAATTTAATTTTAAAATGTATAATTATAATTATAATTATAATATAAGTTTATATTACTATTATTTTAAAAAAATTATAAATAAATTTTATTTTCTATCTTAATCTTAATTCTAATTAATTGTCTTAAATTTTAATTTTAGTTTCTATTATTATTATTATTTATTTATAATTTTTTAAACATAGAAAAAATAAGCACTAATATAAATGATAAAATAAAAACCAAAAAAATAAGAATAAAAATGTCAAGGATGCCGAGATCTTCATGCTGTCTCAAATCCAAGCTAAAAATAACATTGTCTGGATGGAAGGCTTCTTGAAGTGGACTGCCTGGACCAACACCTACTATGATAATCTGCATTAATATCTTGATATTACCTTCTTTTTTTTGATGTGTTGAAACTTTAACTCTCCTCTATTTGTTCTTCCTTTAAAGTGCGTAATTAATTGATACGAAAGTAAAAAGCGGCAACACAATATGGGACAACACAAAATGGAATGGTCCATAACGAATCCATGTCTATCCCTATTAGTAACTTATTTTTCACTTAGAATATAACGAATTAAAAACTCATTAACAAAATAATAATAGAGATTTTGAAATTGGAAAAAAATATATTTTCTTTAATCTTACGAATAACTTGAAAGATCTATGATGGCCAAAAACAAATGTATTTTTTTTTACCTTATGTCGGCTGCACCCTTGGCCGCTGCTCAAAATTTATTGTTTTTTAATATGATGGGATGTGTGCCACTGTGAATATAAAGGAAAAACAAAAAAAAATGATGAACGGTTTAAATCGAAGGAAAAAACTAAAAGTGACTGCAAAATTGGTACAATGAGAAGACTGTAGCACTCACAAGGAACAGTAAAAAAATACGAGCAAAACGTCAAAACATTGGACGGCGGTATAGAATCGTTTCTACGCGGCTATCCTCCATGTAATAAAATAAATATTACTATATATTTAATATTTGTTAATTGATATATTTTTAAAAAAGTATTCATTTAGAAATACATATTTTGAAATTCTATAACAATTATTGATTTTAGTTTTAATTTATAGATTTATGTGATTCATATTTTGTATGACTGAATTTGTTTGGATTATCCAATATTTGTTTGTATTTTCATTCACAATTTTTTTTAAAATTGGGAGACCGCCGTAGTAAAATAAATTACAGATATATCTCACATCATCTTTATTATTAAAACTATGCTTCAATACCAAGATTTGACAATTTATAAATTTACAAATTTAAAGTTTTGAATTTTGGTAAGATACACATGATCATATAAGATCTTATATTGTATTGATCTATGTCACTACATTTGTTGTAGTAATGAAGAATTCAATTGGATTAAAGAAATGTAGATTTACGTTAATTTTACAAAAGGTTATAAATGGAATATGTATAAATGTAAATTAATTAAATATCAATTGAGATGAATAATTATAATAAATGGACATTCTTTAAAAATATAATGAATTTTTTATTGAAGAAATATAATGAATAAAATTATAAGAAGGGTTTATATGTGAGGCTGGAATTTAAAGATGGCAAAGCTGATTGAAGGTTTTATTCGAGAAACATAAACTATCTTTATTAAGGTTTAATCCAACAGTATGCCAACATTCCCTAAGCTATATGACAAATGCTGCTGCTCTTTGCTCTAGTTAAGATGACTTCACAGCTTTACCGTTCTATCCTTTTGTCCCTTCCTCTTGTCTAATTTGATAATAACATTTTCAAATAAAATATGACAAGGAGCTGAATTGGTAAAGCCAAGAACAATCCAAAATATGTTATTAATGAAATGCTTCTAGTCGTAGGATATGCTTGAATCATTGCTGAGCTATTTCCAGATCATCAACAAAAGACAAATACTCTTCACCATATGATACTTGTTTAATTTGAAGAAAACATAAAATTGTGGCAAACAGTAAATAAATCTTTGTATTCATTCATTCAAATCTGAATACAATAACTTCTTGATCATATATATTATATGATCAAAGACCAACTGATCTATATAGATCAGAGATAATAACTGTATTACAAAAGCTTCAATGTATGGGATAAATTCCATGAGCTCTGGAAACTGAAAAAAATTAATTATTTTGCTTTTCCGAGGCCTTCTTTTTGAGCTCAGAGACAAAGTTGAGGATGTTTATTCGATGTACGTGGCAATCATCCGTGGTCAGGAACCTGCTAATGTCTTCAACACTAGATCTGATCTTCCTGCCTTCCTCCTCCACCATCACATCTCGGACACCTCTAGCGATATCTTCCTTAGAAAACGAACCATCCTCCTCATTTCTCCTCACTTCCACTCCCACCTTCAACTCCTCTGAAATAAGCCTGGCATTCAGACCTTGGTCGTACTGAATCGGAAGAGCAATGAAAGGAACGCCAAACCTCAACCCTTCTGTAATAGAAGTCCACCCACAATGTGTCAGAGAAGCTCCCGTAGAAAGATGGCTCAAAATGTGCAGCTGAGGAGCCCACTCGGTCACCACAAGCCCTCTTCCACACGTGCGAGCCGCAAATCCAGGTGGAAACTCAGCCGCCACATGGCCGATCAGAATACACAGGAATGGAATCTCACTTTCTTCCAACCCCAAAAGTAACGGCACAATCTGTTGCTGGGTGAGAGCGCATTCGCTGCCGAAGGACGCAAACACGACCGACCGAGCCGGTTGCCGGTCCAGCCAAGCCAAGCATGGGTCGGCAGCCGGTGGCGGAGGTAGATATTGCATCAGAATCCCTATTGGATAAACTGGCCGACCTGTGCATGTTTCAAAATATTTAAGAAATTTGCCCTCCAATTCAAGACAAGTATTACACACAGTCGCCCAGCTCTCGTTCACAGCGATGCCCAGGCGGTCGATGAAGGTCAGATCCTCACCATTACCATCACCATCACCATCTTGCTTCTTTTGGTACAAAGTTAGAGACCTCCGCGTTTCAAAGAGTCGGCGGCGGACGGCCGATGATGGAAACCCTGGAAGCGGTAACGTCATATTCTCTGCCGTTAGGGTTTGGTTGGATCGGTGCCTGTGATGCCCTGCTGTGAAACTCATGCTCGTTCCGGATAACACCATGAAATTGACTGTGGGAATTCCGAGCTTGGAGGCAACCCTAGGAGCCCAGCACTGCACCATGTCGTGGATCACAAAATCAGGGGAAAGGGATTTCAGGATCTCTTCGAAAGGCTTCTCGCAGAGATCTAGGGCTTGGAAAAGTAGGGGAATGAGGTTTAAAGCTCCAATCTTGGACAAATCCGAGGTGGACTCAACGCCAGCGGGCAGACCATCCAGGGATGGCATGGGTAAGTGTAGTAGCTGAATTCCCAGCGAGGGTTGCACTTGTGATATTTGGTGTTTAATCCTTTCTGTGTTAAGCGGAGTGGAGAGAAATGAAATTTTGAGGCCATAACTGTGGAGACTCTTGGCGAGTTCGAGAAAAGGTGTAATGTGGCCGTGGGCAAGCCAAGGAAACATTAAGACATGAAGCTGCCGCACATCCGCCATTGTGTACAGTTGCAGAGTATTTGGTATTTGCAGGAACCAACTCCGTCGCAAATTCTTATTTAAAGACATAAGTTTGTTTTGTCCTTTTTGGAAGGAGAAAGGAGACTCTCGGCGCGTTCGTTTTACATTTGGCCTTTTTTTTTGGAAGTTTTTGAAATGACAACTTCTGATTTTGGGGGTGTTTTTAACTATGTATACGTGGGGAAGGGTTTTATGCGGAATATCACATCATAAAAAGAGTACAATTATTAGATTGAAATATGTTTCGTTAAAAGTTAATCTAAAAAGGTTGTTGGGATATATATCTGGGAGTACAATTATTACACTGTAATATTTTTTATGGTTAAAAGTGAAATTAAAAGTTAGTCTTGTCTTTATAGGTTTTTTTTAGTTTTTATTTGTAAAGAAAACTTATATAAGAATTACAACACTTTTTAAAAAAAAAATTGTAAAGAAAACTTAAATAAGAATTAAGTACTCTAAACAATAGATCAGCTATTAATAGCATTACAACAGTGTTGTCTTTATAAGTTGAATCTATGCTTTTGAAAGAAATTGATCTTATTTGATATGGTAGTACAATCTTGAGATTGAAAGCTAAGAGATTCCTTCAAAATCATTCATTAATCAACTTTGACCAATTAAACAATTTATATTATTCATTAATCTCTCCTTCAAGAAGATAAGGAATGATGGTGCATGTTTATTTAATTATTTCGGAAGGAGATAAAGACTCTTTGGTACATGTTTATTTAATTCATATCATATATTAATTTGATATGGGAGGAGAATTATTTGATTGAAACAAGTGTTGGTTAAGAGCTCAAGTAAAGTTTGATCTTAGTCTCATCTATTATAGTGTGTGGCTCCTAAATTGAAATTACTAGACTCTTCAAAACAACTCACTAAACATTCATTTGAAAATCAATGTGAAGTTCCTTTTTGCATGGTAGATAGGAACTCTTTTTCTTTTAAGAATAATTAATGAATTTTGCATTATTTAAATTATATTTTACTTTACATAAAGACAAAGATGTGATATCTAAGCTACCAAAAGTACCTAAAGAAAATAGTTGCACCACTCCCCTTATTATGTATGTTATTTTGATCATTATATCAATTCAAATATAATATGTAGAAATTAACTATTCTTAAAATTTAATATATCGGTGACATTTTGGTATATAAATTATTTAATAATATAGGCACAAGTCAAGGTGACATTTAATTTTTTAATTAAAATATAGTCTTATTATTATTAAATTCCTAATATATTTGTTAGATTTTGTTACTTTTTAACAAATGAACCAATGAAGTCTTAGAATTACAATAGTTTCACCAAACTTCATAATGTATATCATTCTTAAATTTTCTTTCAAAATATCAAAATTACTTTAATAAATGAAAGTTGTGAATTCTCAATTAGTGTGCATTGCAATGAAATGTTTTAAATTTTTAAATTTTATTTTGACTTTAAAGTGTTTATTAATGCAATATTATTTTCATATTTTTATTTATTTTATTTATTATATTATTTGATAATAACATTATTTGTATTCAAAAAAGTTAGTGAAGAATACAATTTATTTATTTCTTCATATTTGACACAATTTTGATTTAATGACTAATACGTATAAGAGATTCAAGGGATAGGTGGTAAAATATTAAGAATAAAATTTAAATATATTTTAACATCGTATATTTAATTATATAATAAT
>MU227025.1:1794907-1808278 GCA_018584345.1 Thuja plicata
TAGCAAGGTTAAAAACTACTTATGAAGTATTCAAAACCATTCAAGAGACATATGAGATCAATAATACAAGTAGATTACTTACTCTCAAACAACAACTCCTGAATTTAAAGATGAACAAAGGGGAAACATCACATCTTACTTCCAAAAAAATTTTAATTAAAGGATCAACTATCTACTATTGGAACCAATGTTGATGACATGGAGTTAACATTAATAGCTCTTAGACGATTACCTATCTTATGGGAATCTTTTATTGAATGTATAACGTGACGCTCTTCTCTACCTAAGTTCAATCAACTAAAGCATGACTACACTCAAGAGCAATCTTGATTAATATCAAGAGGGATCAAACCAAACAAAGGAGGAGAGATCCAAGCTCTACATACTCATTCAAATTTCAAAAGCAACAAAAGGAAGTTCAAACATAAGAATGGAAACTATAGTAAAAATCATAAAACTAGAGATTTCTCCAAAGTATAGTGCTATAAATGTGGTAAACTTGGACATACTCACAGGTTCTATCTAAAGAAAAAGAAAATTCAAGCAACAATAGTCGAAGCCAAAGAAGAAAAAATATCCCTATTCTTCTTGGCATTATCAAGTGAAGTAAATTCAAATAAAAATAATTGGATAATCAATAGCATAGCATCACGACACATAATTGGATTTAGAGATCAATTTGAAACCCTAGTAGAACATGCCTCTGAAAAGGTTACAATTGGAGACAACTCCACTTATCCAACAAAAGGAATTGGGACCTACTCAATCAAATTGAAAATAGGGGTAACTCTACAATTGAAAGATGTTCTCTTTGTGCCAGGCATAAAAAGGAACTTGGTGTCTATTTCAGGACTAGCCAATCAAGGCTATCATGTTACATTCCAAGAAGATAAAGTGCTAATATGGCCTAAAAATACTAACATTAAAAATGCTATTTCTATAGGGTATAGGGATGGAAGCCTATACAAATTATGTAATAGTCACAAATTATCTCTATGTCATGAAGTATAAAACTATAATGAACTCTAGCACAGAAGGTTAGGACATCTTGGATTTAGCACTCTTCCTTCCATAAAGAAAATCACTATAGGCATACCTAATCTAAAATCAGATCATATTAGAAATTTTAAAGGGTATGCTCTAGGAAAAAATATCAAAAGATCATTTCCCTCAAGTGAACGTAAAACCAAAATTATATTAGAACTCATTCACATGGACTTGTGTGGACCTATGTCAACTCTCTCACTAGGAGGATTTTTGTATTATGTGATTTTATTTGATGATTACTCTAGAAAAACTTGGATCTATTTTCTTAAACTCAAAGAATCAAATGAAGTATTGCTAAAATACAAAGGATTTAAAGCATTAGTGGAAAACCAAACTAGGAAGAAAATAAAAACTCTAAGATCATACAATGGAGGTGAATATATCTCTGAAAAATTTAAATAATTTTTCACTTCTATTGGGATTAAGAGGGAGTGTACAGTACCTTATAACCCTCAACAGAATGGAGTAGCAGAAAGGAAAAATAGAACCATTATTGAAGTTGTCAAGGCCATGATGCGTGATCAAAATCTTCATACCTCATTTTGGGCTGAAGCATCTAATACTGACGTATACATTCAAAATAGGTGTCCTCACTCAATCCTAGAAAACATTACTCTTGAATAAGCCTTTATAGGGAAGAAACCAAATATAAGTCATCTAAGAATCTTCAAATGTCCTGTATATGTTCACATTCCTAGAAAGAGAAAATAACCAAACTAGAACCCTCTAGAAAGAAAGGAATATTTGTTGGTTATAGTGAAACTACTAAAGGATATAGGGTCTACTTTAGAGGACAAAAATCTATTGAAATTAGTAGAGATGTCAAATTTGAAGAAGACATTGCTCTTAAACTCTCTAAACTTACAGAAGAAGGATCAAATGAGAATCAGAGGGAGAACATTATAGAAAATAATGAAAATCATGAAATTAATAATCAGAGGGAGAATGCCTTTCAAGATGATGGGAACTATATTACTGAGAACCAAAGAGAAAATACAATAGAACACGAAGAACTCTCTCATCTAACCTTGAAGATGTTGAAATTCCTAACAATAAGAAAATGCCACTATGGGCAAGAAAAATGATTGAAGAAAATAATGTTGAACCAGATGAAATATTTAGAGAAAGTAAGAGAACAAGAAATTAGAGATGCTATCTTGCATTTATGGCTGAACTTACAAAATTTGAAGCATCTAATGTTAAATAGCTTTAACATGTCAAGCATGGAAATATGCGATGATCAAAGAATATCAATCTATTGTAAAAAATTATGTTTGGGAAGTAGTATCAAGGCCTAAAGGTAAATCAATTGTCTCTTCAAGGTGGTTATTCAAAATCAAATAGGCTTCAGATTGGAGTATTGAAAAACATAAAGTCTGATTTGTCGCCAGGGGTTTTTCTCAAAAGACCGGAATTGACTACGAAGAAACTTTTTCTACGGTTGCTCAATACACCTCTGTGAGAGTCATTATCGCTATTGCACCATCCAAAGGGTGGAAGATACATCAAATGGATGTAAAAATAACATTTCTAAATGGTGTTATTGAAGAAGAAGTATACATAGAACAACTAGAAGGTTTCACCACCCATGACAGAAATAGTTATGTTTTCAAATTGAAGAAAGCCCTCTACGGCCTTAAGAAAGCTCCCAGGGCTTGGTATGAACGCATAGACAGTTATCTCTCCAAGTTAGGGTACTCCAAAAATGAAGATGACCCTAATATATACTTTAAAATTTCCAAGGGTGAAATGGTAATTCTAGTTCTTTATGTTGACGATTTATTAGGAATAGGAGAAGATAATCTTATTGCTAAATGCAAACAAGATCTCACAAACGACTTTGATATGAAGGACCTAGGTTTGTTACACTACCTCTTAGGATTAGAAGTATTACAGAAAGAAAACTATATTTTCCTAAATCAAAGAAAATACACCATGGACATTTTAACCAAATTTGGTATGATGGAGTGTAAACCATTAACCACTCCAACATAAATAAATCTTCATAAACTCAAAGATGAAGCATCATATTTATAATCTATAGATCCTACATATTATAGACAGCTAGGTGTGTGCACCAAGTTGTAGACCAAAAAAGTGGACACATGGTTTTAAAAAATTCAAATTTCATATAACCCGATCAGTTTATTGAAATTTCAAAATTGTACTAGGCTTGGTAACCAAGCCTAGAAAATATTTATTAAAAAACTTTGCCTTTCTCAGAACCCGGTCGGGTTCTGAGATGTTTCTAATAACCCAATCAGGTTCTGAGATGTTTGTAGTAACCCGATCGGGTTATTAGACATATTATATTCTCTAATAACCTGATCGGGTTCTAAGATGTTTCTAATAACCTAATCGGGTTATTAGAAACATATAATATTTTGCAAAGCCCGCGGCTTAGGCCATTTCAAATGCCTAAACGACAGAGTGGCAAACTGGAGGAGAGAAAAAACACCAAAGAACCCGATCACTCTTTGAATAAAACAAGATTCTTCAACAATTTGCACATTTTGAAGCAATGGCACCCCGTAAGAAAGGTATGTATTATTATTTTTGTTCTTTTGTTGCACATTTTTTTTGCATTCTTTATCAAATTAGGTTATGATATTGATTTTTTGTTTTCTTTTATTAATTTATATCAGTTTCATCAAACAACCCAAGAAGAGCAAAAATAAATGAAAGACCACCCCCCATAAATCCTCCTCAACCACCACCATCGACACTCGTAAACCCTCCTCAAAATTCTCCTCATCCACAACCATTGCCACCTGTAGACCCTCTACATGTGTCATTAGACCATGAAAATGCAACACAAGAGGACCTCGTGCAAAGCTTTAACCAGAATAGTCAACACATTAATATATTAGTCAATAGGTTGAAGGATTCCAGTCTTCAGCATCACTCTACCCTCGCCACTACATTAGAAAAAATGTCCAATAGTGCAAATGAGGTGTCTCAAGAGGTGACAAAATGGGGTTCATGGAGGGATAGGTGTCGTACATATTACATGTTGATGGTTTATCATATGAGGATGTGAAAAGAAAAGGCATATAAAAATGTGACATATGTGCCCTTTTTACTGATCCGAATACTAGTGATTCCCTAGAAGTTAATACAAAATGGTTTCCTATACATTGGTGTCCTCATAGGGGGATGAAATCAGCTTTTTGGGATAGGTGGTACATGGTATTTGACCAACCACCTTATAATAATAATGAGGTGCCTTTATATTTTTTGAGGAAGCTATACTGTGAGTTTATCATTGGTGAGAAGCTGAATTACTTTGACTTTCGTGAGTTCCAGGGTAGAGGGAGAGGCTCTGCGTGGGATAGACCTGGGGCACATAGGATTGCTTGACCACAAGAGAGGAGGCATACTATGAGAAAAACCCTCATTCATGTTGTGGTCCCAGTAGTGGTGAAGGAGTCTATGTATATACAGACTCTTCATGCAGCTGCATCATTGACAGATGTCATTATCTAGCATGGCACTCAGTTAGTTGGAGAGGATGGATCAGTTCTTGTGCCACCTCCATCTTCATCAAATGCACCATTAGGATCATCGCATCCCGTTATAGCTTCATCATCATCATATGCACCATTATGATCATCTCATCCCATGTGAGCTCCATTATCATTAGATACACTTGCAAGATCAGCCCATCGCATTCAGCATATCTGCATTAGTTGTAATGGTATATGTGACGGGGTAGATAGTCAAGAAAGTGCGGATGGTTAGACATCCCATTCATGTGTACATTGCGGGAGAAGATGTCAGGGATCCACTATTGAGGGTATGGCCCTCACAGATGATCTGTTGTCAATGGTGTATGGTACAGAGCCGACACAGGTTTGTTTAAATTTGTGTTTCAACATGTTATTTTAATTAATTACCTAAATCTATTAAAATTAAATAAATTTTTATGTATAGAAGAATCTAAATTGATACATGAATAATATGCATTGTAGGGTGCAGCTGGTGGTACAAGCACACCAAGTAGTGCTCATTCTAGTAGACATAGACGGGTAGCTCAAACACCTGAGGTAATGTTTTATAAATATTCATAAAATAGAATAGTACATTGTTTTCAAAATATCATATCTTAATAATTTGTATGGTGGTAACTTAGTGTATGTTTGTTTTCTATTGCTTTATGTTCAAAGAATTTTTTCTAATGTAATTAAACTCAAGGAATTCACTTCCTTGTCCATTCATCATGACTCAAGTTGATTTGAAATCCTGCCCTACATCCTTGGACTCAAGTCAACCAATGTTGAACTCATACATAGACTCAAACCCCAACCAATCACTTATTGACTTTTGAATCAACCTTGAACATCATTCAGAACATCCAACCATCATTCTTTTACTCTTATTTCTTGTTCAAAATCACGAATACAATCTTTGATTGTTCACTGATTGTGAATATCTTTAATCCTTCAATACACCTCCATGGCCTTTTGAAGAATCCCAACATATAACATCTAAGACACCCCAAGAACCCCTCAACTTATCACAAGGTCCTTATCATATCGTTCAAAGCACATTCACTTGCTAGTTCAGTAAAATTTACTCTCTAGCATTTTACTGTCATACTAGGATAGTCCCCATATACTAGTCTATATCTTCACCATAGACAAGAACCCATATGCACCCTAGGTTCATAAGCACCCCAAATATTTCATCATTACCCATACCACCTACTCTGATGCAAGTGGTAGTAAATGGAAGTGTTTCCTTCTGAAACCAATTGGAACACTTAGGTATTCACAAAACAACATCAAAACCACAATTAGGGCCCGTGTTACTCAATTCTCTAGAAGCTATACACTATTGTGTATATTCAAATTTGGTGAATACATTGAGATATACACCTAGGGCTCAATCATATGGCCATCTCCCTGCATCAACACAAAAAGAACTTGCAGAATATTTGGAAGCATATTACAAAGAATCTTTCCACCAGATATTATCCAATTCCTATGGTGGAAATGCTTTAAACTTGAAAAACAATGTGAAACTCTTAGAAATGAACAAAAACCAGAGTTGAAGAGACAAAAATCATGATAACGGGAGTTACAGGTAAGATATCTTCACCAAACTAGTTGCATTTGAAGGCTAAGACATAGGGGAATCTGGCCAAGTTGGTTTTATGCAGAGTTGAAGCCCATGACCATAGTGTACCAAGTGGCTTATAAGTGCCCAAACTTGGAACTAGGTCTCACAATTGGATCTCAATGATAGACTAATTCTAAAGCCTTGAACTATGAGATGTCTTGGGTCCCTTTGGACCAAGAGGGAACTGAGAACATCAACGGTATGAAATATTCATGAGACTCCATGTGCTACGAGGTGCTCCTGCACCATACTCTCAACCTAAAAGCACTCTAAATCCCTCCATGCTAAGGGTAAACACACTAAAACATACTCACTGCCAGGCTACAACAGTCCTATTACCTGCTACAAAAGTGGTCCTAACCTCTAACCCCCACGAATACAATCCAGGCCATTCTTCTCTAACTATGACTACAAATTTGTTAAAGAATAGTCTTGTGTGTGAAAGAAGAGAAAAAAATTATATTGTAATTGTTGGAAGTACAATATTAGGAAAGAAAGATACTGAGAGGGGGGGGCTGAATCAAATCTTAAAACTTAATCACTTAAAAAAAATTGATCCACATTCATACATATATGAATTTAACCTAACATCAGATAGCATCCACAACATGAAATATATAATCCATAACACATAATTTTGGTAACCCATAAATCCAAATAGGTAAAACTGGGGTGGGGATGACACCCACAAAATCTTCACTACCGCAAAAATAAAGTGTGCCTATTAGGGCTACAAGAGTTTTGATTACAAAATGCAATCTACCTGGTTAAAGGTCTATTCGGTTAAGAACTAAATATCATTACAATCTACCTTGTGAAAGGATTTTAGCTTACAATAAAGTAAGCACTCGGCTAAGAGATTTAAAGAAGGTCTGTTAGAACCACTCTGTTAGGAGATTTCACCTGACACACTTGTTAGAATGTTTCAAGTAGTGATCCCTCATTATGCACTCAAATGTTGATGACGGATCTTCTCTTTCCAATCCCTTTTGTGATCTCATAATCTGATATGTCTTTTCTTTGCTATTCACTGCTCTGTCACTCTGCTTGATCTAAGCTTCTTTTCAAAATAACTCATTGTTCATCTCTCATGAACACATAACCCTTCTCTCTATTCTTATCATAGGGTTAGAAGCAATCTGATATGTCTTTACGGATCTGTTAGCGAGATCTAGATCAACGATCAAGATCTAATATTTATGCCTCCAAGGCATTCCAATTAAATGATTGGCTCCATGCCATGCATAGGATAAAACAATTAAATGCATAAATAACTGCGTAGATAAATATTAAATGCTTACATTTGTCGGCCCAAAGCTCATACAAGTCAGCCTAAACATTTTACCTCAAAGTTTGAATCAATCCTGACATGTATGTAAAAACTATTTTGCTCGGCACTTAACATCTCTATCACTCGGCACTTAAATATTCTACTCAGCTTGACATGATGTAACTCAGCAACTTGTATACTTTCTTGGAAATTTTTCTCGGCCTTGAATTATTTTAGCTCAGCCACAGTGATAACCAACTAAAAATGTCTAAGTAAATTACTAAGTGTTGGTCACTAATCATCAACAAAACTTAGGGATTAACAATCTCCCCCTTTGATATTAGTGGAAAAAACACACTTATCATTTCTTTCAATTCATTCCATGCAAAATGTTTCCTAAGTACATAATGTACTCTCCCTAGGAATGTACTCCATACTACATAAAAAAATTTACATAGTATACATGCCTTCAAAAAAATATTTACAATTATACCTGTACTGTCCCTCTTATGTTGTATCCTTGTCAGATTCCCCCTTGTTTTTGTCACTAATTACAGGTGGGGTTAAGTTGTACTTATCCAAAAACTCTTTATGAAGTTGTAAGGTGGAAGCAAATTCAGTGTCCCAACTGTCCTTAACATACTTCATAACCTTTAATTTGACTTCTAGCTCGGCAGCTAGACTCACTAAACTTTCTGCAGTAGAGAGATCTGAATTTCTCTTAACCAATTCTTTTGCAGATGAAAGTTCTTTCTGAATTACCTCTAGATGAGGTATTAGATTTGTTTGAATAGTAATCAATTTGTCCCTTATCCGACCATCTTTATCCATGAGCTTGGCTATTCTCCTTTGTGCATTAGTCAATCTATTAAAATGTAAGGAGCTAGTGCTAGCATCCGTACTCAGTGAACTCCCAGTTGACTTCAAGTCTAATTGCAATTTCTCTATAGCCTATAGATTATCCTTTGTGAAGAATTATAAATCACATAACTTCTTATACAAAGAATAAAAATTAGTTGCAACTTCCTCCAAAATTTCTACAAGAGAAGAAATTTCAACCTTCTCTGTCGCAATCTCTTCTGACATTTTCGCCAGTACTTTGTTCTCAAATTTCCTCTTGGACCATTGCAATAACTTCTCATTTGATTTAATGTTATCATCATTTACCTTCTGCACAATATGAACTAACTGTTCAAGAATATGAGCTTGAGGATTTTCATCTTCCATGTCAAAAGCTTTTACAAATATATCCTTGATGTCATGTAACACCTGCTTTTTCTTCTTCTCTCTTTTCATTTCTTCCTTCCTTTTCTTCCTCTTGAGTAATTCTTAAAGAGTCTCAATCTGTTCATAAGATAAAACATTGGGATCCCATTGTGGAATCACAATTACTTCATCTAATGTGACATTAAGAGTGGGAGACTTCTTCTTCATAACTTTCCTCCTCTTAAATTCAGGTGAGCTACTACTTGGTTTTGTTTCCTCAATACTTTTTCCTATGTCAGTAGTAGTCACCATTGCATCTTCTAATTCGGTCAAAATTGCATGTTGATCAAGCATACCTCCTATTTTAGGTCTAGTGGGAGTAGATGATGCAGATTGTGGTAAATCAACCAACACTTGCACTCCCTCTTGTTCCTTAGGCTCATTGTCAGTATTCCTGATCTCCTCTCCACTATCTACAACTGTTTTCACAACCTCTAAAATAGGTGGATTTTGTGTATTTACCTCTTGTTCATCTGTCTTTTCCTTCTCTGCTTCCTTTTGTTCAATTTTATCTTCAGGTTTCTCTATACTCTTCTCTCCTTCAACTACAGTAGCCTTAATAGGCGATTCTATACTTGTATCTCTCGGCTCATCCTGACCCTCGGCATTCAAATTGCTAGAGTCATCAATTGTGTTATCAATTGGACTGTCTGTTGTCAGATCAATAGTGTTTACTATATATGTTTGTTCTTTTGGTTTTGTAAAGGAGAAAAATGATGCTTATGGAGTAAGAGTGTTTTGATACTCAACTCACTTATCACCTTTACATTTAATGTTTAGAGTGGAGGGAAAGATAAGACATTCCCCTTTATTCTCAAATGCACAAAGGAAGGACCCAAATTGATCAACCCAAAAAGGATCAATGCATAAATGAATCAATCTCTTGGAAATAAGAATAAAGAAGGAGATCCTAGGCTTCCCTCTTAAAATGTGGTGTGGATGTGAATGTAAATGTGTGATAGATTTAGAATGATTAAGGATTTGAATTGAAATGAATGATAGAAAAGTGCTAACCTTGAAATATTGCAGATCAAAGAATGCTATTTTTTGGGGTTTGTATTTAGTTTCTGGAAAATCTGAAGTATGATCCGGAAAGGAAACGTAGATTTGAACAAAACCCAGAAATATTTTCCCATTCTGACACCTATTGTGAAAAATGTGGACCTTGACCCACAAATGTCACCCCTGACCCAATAATGTCGACCTTGACCTGCACAGGTCCGACAGAAAATCTATTCGCGGATCCCGAAAGTTGGTCGAAAAGGGTATCTAGATCTGGGTTCAAATCCACAATCCCAAACCTATACCTACAAGGAAAAGAGGTTTTTTTGTTGGGGGGGAGGCGTTTGCCTTAGTCAAACCCTGATTTAGGAATTAACCTTGAAATCAATAATTGAAATAAGAATGCTAGGAAGTAGTAGAATTGAATCTAACAATGAAGCTATGATATTGAATAGATATGTAATTGTAATTCAAATGTAGACCAATATGTAAGTATGAAAGCTTAGACTCAATAGAAACCATAAAAATCCATGATTGTATTCTTGGAATCCACCTTGAAGAGATGATGAAAGAGTTTTGAGGATGCACAAAGGATCTTGAAGGAAGATCGCACCATCATGATGGCTAGATCTAGGGCTTGAATGATAAATCTTGAATGCTTGAACCAAATCCCTTCAAAGGCTTGAGAGCTTGAATCCTTGATCTTCAATGGAGGAATTGAATTCTTGAGAAGAAGACTTGAACACCTTGAGAGCTTGAAAACATGTAGAACAATTGATGCTTGAACCTTTTGCTTCTTGACAAAATCTTGGTTAGAGCTTTTTGCACTTAGAAGACTTAGAGAAAATGAGAGGAGAAGGCTTCCTTTTATTTGAAATTAGGGCACAATATTCTAAGGAGGAAAATATAGGAGAATTAAATTCTAATCAGATCCATGCCCTTAAAAGAGGACCTATATTAAATATAATTTAGGATTTTCTACTTTGGAACCCAAAATAGCCAACCTAGAAGCGGGAAAATGAATTTTTTATGACCTCCGGCAACTGACAGATTTCCAAATTTGAAAGAGGGACCCAGGTCAAGGTCGAGGTTGACCCTTACCTAGGTTAAGGTCGAGGTTGACCCTGACCTAGGTCAAGGTCAAGGTTGACCTTGACCCAGGGGGTCCGAACCCCTGGAAAAAGTGCCAGGTGAGATAGAAGGTGCCTAAAGAGGCCCAATTAGGGTCCTAAATAGGCACAGAAGCAGGGAATGATGTGGAAATGGGAGGATGATATGATTGAGGTCAAAAAAATTCCCTAAGGAGGGCTAAACATTCTTAACATGGAAGTGCTTCCATTTTAAGATGATACATTAAGCCCCCACTTTAGCGGGAGTATGGAAATCGAACGTGCTCACGGTAAAGTTAGAAAAAAGACACCGGTGGATTGCAATGAGGTAGAATATCACTAAGTCAGGGACATGAGTCCTTAGACAAAGGATTTTAACTCAACATTTATACACAAAGATATGGAATATAAAGAGCAATCAATCATAGAAAACATATATGACTACATAAGTAAGACAAGAACAACACCATAGATAACATAGCTTCATGATCTAATCCTACTAGCATGAAAGTGAAAGAGAGAAAAGAAAAAGTGATTACCTCACCTAGTAAGATTCCCACCTTACTATGAATCACCAAGGAGGGAGAGCCCCCAACAGGTTCACCCATAAACTGTGCTTGTAATTGTAAATGTGTCTTCTGACGACTTTTGAAAATATCCATAGATCAACATTCTTGTATCACTATGGAATATAAAATGTGTGTCCATTCAGGATTTAGCAACTTATGTGAGTTATATTTTGAGGATTTAGCATATCGTAAAAATAAAAAGGGTGCGTATCTCTTTAGGATTTAGCAACTTATGTGCGTTACCTTCCAAGAATTTAGCAAAAAGTAAAAATGTGTGTCTCTTCGGGATTTAGCAACTTATGTGTGTTACCTTCCAAGGATTTAGCAAAAATAAAAGTAAAAATGTGTGTCTCTTCAGGATTTAGCAACTTGTGTGCATTACCTTCGAAGGATTTAGCATGCTGCAAAATGTAAATAAATGTAAACTATAGTACAAGGGAAACCCTATATATACCCCCCTCCTTATCATGGCTACCCACTAGGTAGGATAAGGAAGAAGAAGAGGATACCTACTTCACAAAGTAAGGAGATATCCCATTTTACAACAATGTACACCATATTCTTAGTGAAGAGTATTGACCCTTACATCTAAGAACATAGATAATCATAAAATGGATATGTCACTTATGGAAAAAGGATCCTCAAAGAGGAAAGAGATCTTATCATCAAGAACCCCACCATAGAGGAGTGTTTAGGTAAAATGTCATCTTCTAAAGAAAAGAGGGACCAAAGATTCAATTATCAAGCCCCCTGTAATCAAGAGGTAGAGGAATCTCAGAATGAAGGAGTCAAACTCTAACCCAAAGCAAAGGCAAGAGTTTATCAAAAACATAGTTTGCAAAATAAAGAAGAGGTGATGACATAGGACAATCACCTCTCATATAAGAGGGTATCCATAGTAAAAAACATACATCTTTATAAGGAAATAATGTTATATGATAAACAAATGCCACTAAGCTAAGGAAAGTAAATCCTTAGATAGAGGAAGAAGGAAAATACCTTGTCCCCCAGGTGTGAAGGCAAGGGATATATCAAATTATATCAAGAGATTATTGTAGCAAAGAGATATCATGTGAGAAGTGAAAAAGTAACCCTTGTGAGGGAAAGCACACTATTCAATTTCCAAGGTGAGAGATTTATCAACCATGGAAACCCAATGTCAAACAACAAAATAGGTTATAATCAAGGACATAGATCCTTAATGCAAACCAAAATGATCATGTATGATTGGATATCACATAATAGATAAATACTGCTTAACCAAGGGAAAGTGGATCCCGAAAAGACAAAAAAGAAGGAGATGGCATCCTTGCCCCCCAAGTGTGGGAACAAGGATGAAAGGGGACCTATTATGTCACTCACAATACTATGCAAGACAAGAGCCCCCAAAGATAAAGCTAACATTGTTTACATAATATTGAGTTCCATAATAGGAACATAAATTTTATTTAGAGAAAATAGGATTGAAATATAACTCATTGCCACATGATTTATAAATAATTTCACTATCAATGAGTTGCCTAATCTTATAATGTAAAGCATGACATTCATTAGAGTGATATTGAAATCTATGATGAAAACAAAAAGGAAGAATCTTCAAGTATAGACTATGTTTCTTTTTGTGTTTAGGTCTAGTAATTATCTTAGCATGAAGGATTTTAGGCAAAACAACCTCTTGGTCAAATTCCTTCATAGGGTCATCATGTTTTGAAATGTTATTTGATATGTTGGTAACATTGATGTGTTGTTGAGGATTAAATCCCAAACCTTAAGAATTCTCATGCCCCCCATTCTGTAAGGGAATTTGAATTCCGTGTTTATGCTTAGCACATCCTTGAGTATGGAATCCTTTTTTAACTGGTAAATGATAACTATGACCATAACAAGAAGCCATATGAAAAGAAGTCAATTGAACTTCAGTAATCACTATGTCATCATTAGTATCTTCAATAGATTCACAAGAAGGAAAAATAAAGGAATACATCCT
>MU227025.1:1816027-1829309 GCA_018584345.1 Thuja plicata
TCATATTCATCACTAAGATCAATAGGATCATCGAGAGTGTCCTCCTCATCAAGGTTGATTAAAATAGGATCCAAGATGTGAATAGGATCATCATACTCATTCATCTTAACATCATTATGAATATTAACATCTAACGCATCAGGCATGGGTTGGTCGAAAGTAGGTAATGAGTTTTGAATCACAGAAGCACAGGCTCTAGAATTAGCTCTATGCTTCTTACAACATTCATTAGTAGATTTGTTATGTTTAGCTTTGGTTGGCATATTTTGAGAATTAGGAGGAATGACAATAGGTTCCTTCACATGTTCTATAGGAGGATTCTCAATAGGTTGCAATGAAATAGTAGAATTTTGATTAATATTATTAGCAGCAATGGATAAAGGAGGTATTGCAGGAATAGGCAAAAGACCATGGTTGGAATCAATCTGAGGCATACGTAACTCAACAATTTTGTGATGTTTGTAAGCTTGTTATGAGTGAAAGAGATGATTAGGGTGAGGATGACATGAGTTAGGTAATCAAGGCCAAAGGAAATTGAGAGTAGCATAATCTCTAGGCCTAGAAGGTTGATACAAACTATGATTAATCATTTTGACTTCTCCATTATGAATGAACATAAGACATTTATGAATGGGAGAAGCGATAGCATGCATAGCAGTTATCCAAGGTAGGCCAAATTTAATTTGAAATTGATCAGAAGTAGGAATAATGATGAAAGTAGTATCTACAACTTTACCAAAAAGTTCAACAGGTAAATTGATAGAACCAAGTGTAGGATAAAGAAAAACATTACAAGTCTGGATCCATGCATCAGATGGATAATAATAATCACATTGTAAGCCTTTCATAGAAATATTTTCCCTAGTAATGACACTTATTAAATATGTGGGATCAACTAGAAAACCACGAGTAGGTATCTTAGCAATCCTAGCATAGATATAAAGGGGACCATCGTGAGCCTTAATCATTTCAGAATCATCAAAGGTAATTAAAAGTTCCCTAGGTCGCTAATCCTTAGTTTGTGTTTGAGGCTTAGGTGGAATTGGAAGTTGAAGTGGAGGTGAAGGATCTTGAACAGTAAGTTGAGATGGCACAACACTCTCCACATGATTAACAATGTGATTAAGATCATCCATCTTTGAATCATAAACGATATCCACAGAATATTCTTGAGCTATAGTATTAGTATCATGTGTAGGTAAAGGATTCGTATAGATTTGAAGGTTTTAATTAGGAGGAGAAACAGATTTATTCCCATTACCATCAAAATTATCAATAGATAAGGCTTTAGAATCAATTATCTTTTGGATTTTATGCTTTAGAGAGTAACATTTTTCAGTATCATGGCCATTCTGGCGATGGTATTGGCAGAAAGCTTTAGAATCAAAGGATTTTGAAGCTATTTTGCTGGGAAGAAGAGTTCAAATAGGAGGTAAGGTAATCATGCTAGCACTTAACAACCTACTCATTATAGAATGCAAAGTTTTAGAGAGAGGAGTAAATGTACGATTCATACAGAAAGTAGTGGATGCAAAAGTAGCATTATTGGATGTAGCTGCAACTTGATCAGCAACCGCATTCATCTATTTATTAATCTTGACATAGTTGTTAGGTTTCTAAAACTTATTAGGATTAGGAGCATTATCACCCTTATCAACAGGAATAGGAGCCATTGGAGTGTTGCTCTCAAACTGACTCACTTGTAATTGATAATGGTGAAGTGCTGCACACAATTGTTGAAAGGAGGTAAATTTAGTAAGTAGAATCTTATCTCTAATATCGTTTTGTAAATTTGAAATAAACATATGTTGAATATCAATATTAGGATAAAGATAAGAAATCTAAGCATGCAAATGTTTAAATCTACCAATAAAATTAGTCAATTTTTCCTTAACATTTTGTTTACAATGCATTAAATCAGATAAGGAGACTTGTGGTCCGATGTTATTTTGAAATTGTTGAATGAAAGAATTAGCAAGTTTAGGAAAAGAATCAATGGAATAAGGAGGTAAGGAACAATACCATTGTAAAGCATTATCTCGAAAGGTTCTAGCAAACAATTTATCTAAAATCCTATGGTCATGAGCATAATCACTACAAAGGATTTGAAATGTTTTAACATGAGTAACATGATCACCTTTACCATTATAATTCTCAAGATGAGGCATATCGGCTTGCTAAGGGAAAGTAGCACAAATGATGTCTAGGGATAAAGGACTACCCATGTCACATGTAGGAATGCTAAATTTGGATTGAGTTAAAGATGCAAGTTGTTGTTGTAAGGATGACATAGTCTGAGCCAAACTAATAATTATAGAATCATTAGAGGAAACAGGTGGCATAACAATATTAGGAACACTAGGAAAAGTGTAAGAAATAGTAGTAATAGAAGACACAACTAGTGGAACATTAGGAACCACAGTTGGAAGAGGATTAGTATAAGTAAAAGGCACACTATGATATGAAGGTTGTGAGGTAGGTAAAGATATCGGTGGAACACTCACAGGGATAGGTGCACTTGGGAGAGAAGTTGTTATCAAAGGAGGAGTGTAAGTAGGAATACTAGGTAGAGGAATAGAAGAAGGTCCTATGCTAGTGACAATAGGTGTGAATCCTAACTCTTGAGCTTCTTGAGCTAAAGGTTTAACATTCAAATTCACAAGATGAGTAATACTACGCAAAAAACTAATACCTTGATCATTATCATAGAGGAATTTCTTAAGAGCCTCTATAGCTTGGATAGAATCTTGATTATAGTTTTCTTGGATAAGCCAAATTCCTATTTTATCAAGTTCGGTTGAAAGGTTTTGCACTTGTTCAGGAGGAACTCTTAAAGCGTCATCTTCATCATGAGATGAGTGAGAAGAGTTATGATCCATAGAAGGATTGGAATTATGAGTTATCAAATTATCATCAGGAATCCTAAGGAAAGGATAGAAAGACTCAGGGTCAAAGGAACCCATAAGTCTATGGCTTCTTCTAACCAGGATACTATAAGTAGTACTAGAGGTGGTAAAGCTCATACACCAATAAAATGCAAATGAACTAACACCAAATTTTTATTTATTGATTTTAAATGTAATTGAAAGAACATGCAAGATCTAACATAAACAATGTAAATCTAACACCAAAAAAGAAAGAGTTGTCTATCATGGGTTCACCAAAATTTAAAGGAAAGGAAAAGGGGGTAAAGAGATAGATTGTTAATGGTTGTTTTATTTGATTAAAGAGTGTTGATTTCCTTAACCCTACTTTACATTTAATTGAATTGTGTTTATTGTATATTGCAATTGTGATTAGGGAGAAGATAAGATGTTCCACCTTTATCCCCAAATGCACAAATGAAAGATCCAAGTTGATCAACACAAAGAGGGATTAATGCACAAATGAATCAACCATTCGAAAAAGAGGAAAAATAGGGAGATCTTAAATTCTATTAACTATCAAGTAAATATGATTTATTATAGTGATTGAAAAGGATAGGAAGTAGAACCAACCTTAAATAATTAAAGATCCAGAAAATATTGTTTTCTGAGGTCTGTCGACTGTTTCTAGAAAACTGAAGTATCATTCAAAACCAGAATGTAGAGACGAACAAAACCCAGAAATATTTTTTTGATATGACATTGTCTTATGAAAAAGGTTGACCTTGACCCACAAATGTCAACCCTGACCCAATAATGTCAACCTTGACCTACACAGGTCTGACAGAGAATCTATTCGTGAAGTCTGGAAGAAAGCTGAAAAGGGTATCCAGATCTGAGTCCAAATCCACAGTCCTAAACCTGTACCTACGAGAAAAAGAGGTTTGTTTTTTGGGGGGAAGGGGTTTGACTTGGTCAAACCCCAGTTTTGGAATTAACCTCAAATATATGTAATTGAAATTGCATAAAGACAAACAAAGTAAATGCACAAATTCACCTTGCTTGAAAAATTCCTTGTGGAGGATTCGAATCCTTGAGTCCACAAGTATGTAGAATGTAGAATGGTAGGATATCTTCAATCTATTTCTTGTAGATCTCTAACACCAAGTATTGAATGGGTTCTTGAATTTGGAAGAGGCTTGGAAGAAGGTGGATGGAGAGATCACCAAAAGGGCACTATGTAGCTTGAGTCCTTCAATGACCTCCAATGGATCTCCTTCGTGAAAATGGATGCTTGAATGGATGAATGCTTGCTTGAAATCTTGCTCCTTATCTTTCTTGGAAGTCACTTGATAATGCTCCTTAATTGCTCAAGGATGCTTAGGCTTCAATAGAGGACTTAGAGAAAATGAGGGGAGAAAGGCTCCCTTTTATATGAAACTAGGGCACAATCTTCTAAGGAGGCCGACATAGGATAATTAAATTCCCATTAAAGCCTTTATCCCTAGGAGAGGACCTATATTAAATATAATTTAGGAATCGATGCTTCAGAACCTGAAATAGCTGACCCGGAAGTGGGAAATAACTTTTGCAAAGACCGACATCCAGAAACTGCAAGACCCTGAAGTTTGAACCCTGGGTCAAGGTCAAGGTCAAACTTGACCTAGGTTAGGGTCAAGGTTGACCTTGACCTAGGTTAGGGTTGAGGTTGACATAGACCAAAAAGGTGGACTCTGACCTTCAAGTCTAGAATCTCAGGTCTGCATTCCAGAATGCAGAAATTAGGCTGGAAAGAAGTGGAAAGAGGGGGAAAGCCAGGTCTAACTCAGGAACCCATTCTAGGTGCTTGATATGACCCCAAAACACTTACTTAGAAGGCTAAACAAGTCTACAATGGAAGTGCTTCCATTTTCTGACTATATACAAACTTCACTAAGATCAGTTCTACAACTTCTTCAAACGCTCTGTGAATACTAAAAAATCACAAGGTAAAATGAAGAAAAAATGGTTCATCCTTATATATACTTGAAAGGTCAAGGTAGGTAAGCAATAAATGCTCTACTCGTTGAGTTAGTGCAAACTAGCTATCATTGGCCGACTAACGCAACTTGCATACCATTATCGTCCATCACAAAACTTACTCGACCAACTAGCTTTGCACATATAGTGTAGTTAACTCTTCTCAGAAATTATCACAAACATGTCCTAGTGCATCTCAACATATGAAAGTATGGACTTTGACACATTTACATATTAGGAATTGATGTAAGATTTGAAATTTAAATGTAGTTCCTTACATACCTCTATTTCTCAGTTAGAGATGGTGTGATCACCCGATCCATTGGATTGGGTGACCTCAGCTTTAGTAGTTTCACTACTGCTTGACTCTATTTTCCTTACCCATTTCTGGTTCATCTATGCTCTAATTTCCTCAATAGTAGGAGCAGGTACTCTTGTCCTACACTCTCTCTTAGTGTGACCAATCTTCAAACAACTGAAGCAAACTAGGCTTCCATTCATCCAACTCTTAGATTTTCCTCTAAAATGTGTCTTTAAGCAATCTTCAAGTGCATGTCCATATTCTTCATAGTAATGACAACTCTGCCTTGTGTTATAATCCCAATTGTAAGTGTTTCCTTTCTTAGGTGCTTTTGTTTGTGTCTTAGATGTCCATTGTTGTTTAGCATTGGATCTACAATATTGTGCTTTATGACCATATTTCTGACACTTGTAACAATAACCATTGAATCTTTGTTTGGGAGGTGCATCATTTGCTTTAGCCCAGCATTCATGTGCTTTATGTCCAAACTTCTTACAATTAAAACAATAACTATTAAACTTAGGTTTAGGATTGGATTTACCTTTCTTTCTTTGGCAAATGTTTACTGTATGACCTGGTTTTCCACAATGGTGGCATACAGGTTTGTTGTTCTTTGTCTTTGCATTCCTCCTTTCACCAGTCTTTGATGATTCTCCTTTCTCTGTAGATGTCTTTAGTTCATGTGACCTAATCCAGAAGAATCTTTTGGTCTCCTTGATGCTTCCATCAGATTCTCAAAATTAGTCAAGGCTTCATTAGGTTTATTCAACCTTTCATTCAATACCTTCTCAGATCTCAAATCATTTTTCAATTGATTGTTCTCAGATCTCAGATTCACAATTTCCATGTCTCTCCTACTGATCTCCTGATTTGCAAGTAGCAGTTGATTTGACATGTCAACTTGGTTGTTTGTCATAATTTGTACTTCATGTGTCCTTTCATCAATTCTAATAGTTATCTCTCTTTTGGCTTCTTCTACCATAGCTCTTTCATCTTCATCTTTCTTCTTCTGTTCCACTACTTCACATAGTCTTATTGTTTTCATTTCTTATTCTCTTTTCAAATTTCTAACTTCTTCACACAGTGCATTGTTCTTTTCTAGTAGATCTGCAATTGCTGCATCACTCTTAGTGGAATCTCCATTCTGAAATAGATTTATAGTGTCATCTTGCTGATAATGAGTATCATTCATTTGTTTAGCCATATCTCTCCTAGCTGTCAATGATTTCTTCAATTCTTGTCTTGCTGTCTCAAGCTGATGTAATGCTATCTGAATCTTAATCTTTTGATTCTCAATGACTTTACCCAACTTGTAAACCTCCATCTCAAGATATGTACTCACAAGCTGATTAAAAGATTTTATAGGAGAACTATGCTCTGATACCAATTTTTGGAAGTACGATATTGGGAAAGCAAGATACTAAGGGGGGGAGGGGGTGAATCAGATCTTAAAAATTAATCACTTAAAACAAATTGATCCCCATTCATACATATATGAATTTAACCTAACATTAGATAGCATCCACAACATGAAATATATAATCCATGACACAGAATTTTGGTAACCCAGAAACCCAAATAGGTAAAACTGGAGTGGGGATGACACCCACAAAATCTTCACAATTCCAGCAATAAATTATGCCTATTAGGGCTACAAGAGTTTTGATTACAAAATGCAATCTACTTGGTTAAAGGTTTGTTCGGTTAAGAACTAAAGATAATTACAATCTACCTTGTGAAAGGATTTCAGCTTACAATAAATTAAGCACTCGGCTAAGAGATTTAAAGAACGTCTGTTAGAACCACTATGTTAGGATATTTCACCTGATACACTTGTTAGAATGTTTCAAGTAGTGATCCTTCATTATGCAGTCAGATGTTGATGACAGATCTTCTCTTTCCAATACCTTATGTGATCTCAAAATTTGATATGTCTTTTCTCAGCTATTCACTACTCTGTCACTCTGCTTGATCTAAACTTCTTCTCAAAATAACTTACTGTTCATCTCTCATGAAAACATAACCCTTCTCTATGTTCTTATCATAGGGTTAGAAGCAATCTTATATGTCTTTATGGATCTGTTAGTGAGATCTAGATCAACGATCAAGATCTAATATTTATGCCTCCAAAGCATTCCAATTTTATGATTGGCTCCATGCCATGCATAGGATAAAACAATTAAATGTGTAAATAACTCCGTAGATAAATATTAAATTCTTACATATGTCAGCCCAAAGCTCATACAAGTCGGCCTAAAAATTTTACCTCAAACTTTGAATGAATCCTGACATGTATGCAAAAACTGTTCTACTCGACACTTAACATCTCTGTTGCTTGACACTTAAATATTCTACTCGGCTTGGCATGATGTAACTTGAAAACTTGTATACTTTCTCTACAATGTTGCTTGGCCTTTAATTTTTTTAGCTCAACCACAGTGATAAACAACTAAAACTGCCTAAGTAAATGACTAAGTGTTGGTCACTAATCATCAACAAAACTTGGGGATTAATAGTAATAATGGTTCATAAAATTTGTTTATAAACTTATGATATAATAGAGTTGTGGAGCATAATCATTTGTGGAATTCAAGTGAATCACAATATTCATTCTAAACTATTGCTTATATATTTATTTGGTGTTTTATAGAGCTTGTCAGGGGCTCAAATTTCAGAGATTGAGGATGTCACCCTTTCTGCCATTGACTTTGGCTTACAGATCTATGTGGTATCATATTTTGCACACCTCTTGTTTATAGTTTTAATTGAACCCATGCAGTATCATATTATTTATTTTATGTTAATTTTTTTTTTGTTAGCCTACTACACCAAGCTTGAGGTCATTAGGAAAGAGGAAGAAATCATCGGGGACATTGAATCAAAAAAAGGTAATTAAGTCCAATTTAAGTATATTTGTTGAAATGTATTATGAACATTTTATTGTAGTCTATATTGATGAATGCACTTGACTTGTTTATTGTATACATGTAAAATCAATTGGGTTTCACTAAACTAATGAATGCCCCAGACACTGCTGATGTTCAGGAGAGGGAGGAGGTAACATATTTTCATATTTAATTTCAATTGCATTCATGTTTGTTCAAAATATTTTAGAAATCATGTTCCTCTATTAGTATGTCATTTGCTCCAACTTTACATATAGAAATTGGTCATAGTTGTCTTGGATGAGGTGAACCCTTCTCCACTTCCTAGGGATCCCTTTCCTAGCACAAGAGATCTAGTTGTGGTATGGATTTTCTCTTTAGTCCTGCATTTTTTATTTTTTAGTATTTCTTGTTTATAACATGTATTTTGTATTATTTTTTCTGTTATAGGACCCTTCACCACTACCCGTCCTTCCTCTACCTTGCCATTTTTCTAGGAGTCCCCCTCACCCATGATGGAGCCCATTTCCTTTATCATTCAACCCAAGCATAATAGATCTAGCTGAGGCTTCAGTATGCAAATTTCTATTATCTAGTGTATAGTTTTTTTGCATTATCTACTATTTCTCGGTCCTATAACATCTTTCTATTTTACCATATAGGAAAAGGTCCAAACTGTTTCATCAATGGTTTTGGCTCCCTCTAGCATAGGAGTTCCAACTCATGTTGTGGTATGCATTTTATGTTTAGTCCATGCATTTTTATTTTTTAGTATTTCTTGTTTATAACATGTATTTTGTATTATTTATCTTTCCTGTTATAGGACCCTTCACCACTTCCCATCCTTCCTCTACCTCTCCATTTTTCTAGGAGTCCCTCTCACCCACTATGGAGCCCATTTCATTTATCATTTAGCCCAAGCATAGGAGAAAGAGATGAGGTAATCAATAATTCAACTGTCACCAAATTACAGCCCAATATTTATTTATTTTGATAATCTTTTGAGATAATATATATGGCTTAGCATTTGAATTGTTCTTGTGTATAGACTTAGTGACCCAAGTGTTGCTACAAAGAAGCTCAATTTTGATGATCCACCACAGTCATAGATATATCGAGATATTGTATAGATCTAGTTGTGGTCATTGAATGACCAAATTTTGTCTGTGTGTGTGTGTGTGTGTGTGTGTGTGTGTGTGACATTTGTACATTATATATATCAACCTAGACATAGTTGATGTCACTTTTTGTAACTCTATTACAGATTTGTCATGTACACTATTATTGTTCATTTTTTTATATATGAAACTTCAAATTTGATCCTTGAATATTTTGGTTGGATGTTTATGCCTTAAGTGTATTCTTGTTTCACATGGCTTTCGTATATGCAAGTGTGTTTTGATAAATTAATGTACTCGTGTGTGTACTTCATGTATATTCATATATATGACTCATAACCTAAATTTAGGTGTATGACCTACGTGAATGACTTAAGTGAATTCATGTCTATGCTTCATAATGTATGTACTACATATTTTCTCTAGGACATAAGCAATTTTATGACTTAAGTGAATTAATACTTGATGTGCTACATTGTATTTAGGTGTATCTTTCATGCTCTATATGTATGCACTCCATGACTTAAGTGAATTTATGTTTGTAGGTGTATCTTTCATGCTCTATATAATGTTCCTTGGGTACACCTGGGAAGTTATAGGGGTCTTTGGTGTAGGGCACCCAAGAAACACTAGACCTAGATAGGAGTCTAATGCAGAGGGTCTAGAGTTCTAGTGTTTACCCTTCTCCAAGTTGCTAATAAACTTCTTTAAACCATCTAATGGTTTCCAAAACCTATGTCTTCTTCACAAATATTTTCCTCCAAGACCATGAATTCAACTTGCCTCCTAGGTATAGTTGAGATGATGAAGAAACAATGCACAATCAACTCCAACTAGTCCTCCATTTACCTTGTTTTCTCACTCGATTTCCCTCTAGAACCCTAAACCCTTGCTTAGGATCTTCCCAAACACCTCTCAGGATATATCCTATGTTCAAAGGACCTTACATGTCCATTATATCTATTTCAAATACTTCTAACCACTATAACCATCTCTTTATTATCACTACTCAAAGATAGCCATAATTATGCCTAATTGTATTAGGTCTATTTTCACTATTTATGACCAAAATTTGCAAATTATTCCACACAACCCTATGGAATACTATATGATTTTGAAATCTATCACATAGCCCTTCTATAATAAAAATTTATAGATCTTAAAGACACCCACAACCCTAATTGCTTCCAGGCCCTAGTTTCTAGGCTATCTTTTAGGCCTCTGGACCAGTCACTGAAATATGCATCCAATTGGTCTTCAATCTTCATACCAACTCTTGAAACCTTTTAATCCTTCAAGGAGACACTCTACGGCTTCCACACATGCCACTAAGATGTCCATACAATATCATGGGTGTGTTGTTTCAATTCAATCTCCACCTTGTCCTGTCTCACCTATTCCAAGCAATCAGCCTAGGGCATCACTCCAAGCCTAGGAGTTCAGTTGCAAGAACAAAAAGGAAAAAAAAGCCATTATGTACAGACCCTAACCTATCATTCCACAAGGTTTCATTCATTTTCAACTATGGATGCTTAGGTTAGAGCCATTTTTGTTCCTGCAACTCTGCAAATGGAAATTGTAGACACGGTCACCTAAATCTAAGTGTAACTTTACAATGCCTTAACTTGATGTAATGAGGTGAATTGAGGGTGATGTTAAGGACAAAATATAAAGATCGGAAAGGGGGTTTAATTGATTAATTGTTATAGAGTGTTGAAATCCTTAACCCTAATTCAAACTTTACACTTAATTGAGTTTGATATTGATTGTATATTGTAATTGTGATTAAGGGAAGATAAGACACTCCTTTCTTTCACCCTCAAATACACAAATAGGAGATCAAATTTGATCAACCCAAGTAGAAGGGTTAATGCATAAGAGAATCAATTATTTTGAAAGAGAGCAAGAAAGGGGATCTTAAATTCTATAAATTGATTGATTAAATATGATTAATGATAGTAATTGAAAAGGATAGGAGGAAGAACTAACCTTACAAAATTGTAGATTAAAGATTTCTATTTTCTGAGATCTATAGGTCATTTCTGGAAACTTGATAGTTGATCCCGAACTAGAATGTAGAGACAAACAAAACCTAGAAATATTTTTCCGTTTCGATGTCATCTTATGAAAAAGGTTGACCCTGTACCACTTTTTCCAACCCTATCCTGCACAGATCTGAAAGTGTCCCTATCCACACAGTCCGAAAGAAATCTGAAAAGGGTATCTAGATCTAGTCCTAGATCGACAGACCCAAACCTGTACCTTCAAAAAGGAAAGTTTGTTTGTTGTGGGGGAGGGGTTTGCCTTAGTCAAACCCCTGTTTTGAAATTAACCTTATATATATATATATAAATATATATATATATAATTGAATTTGCAGAAATGAACAAAGTAAATGCATAAATTCACCTTGCTTTGTAAAGTCCTTGTGGCGGATTCGAATCCATGAATCCACAAGTATGCTTAAAAATATGGAATGTAGAATGGTTAGATGTCTTCAATCTCTTCCTCGTAGATCTCCAACACCAAATCTTGGATGGGTTCTTGATTTTGAAAAAGGCTTGGAAGAAGATGAATGGAGAGATCACCAAAAGGGTACCTTGTAGCCTGAATCCTTCAATGGCCTCCAATGGATCTCCTTCATGAAAATGGATGCTTGAATGGATGAATGCTTGCTTTAAATCCTACTCCTTAGCTTTCTTGGAATTCACTTGATAATGTTCTTCAATTTCTCAAGGATGCATAGGCTTCAATAGAGAGCTTAGTTCTTGCTTGATTAGAAGACTTAGAGAAAATGAGAGGAGAGAGGCTCCCTTTTATATGAAATTAGGGCACAATCTTCTAAGGAGGCTGACATAGGACAATTAAATCACCATTAAAGCCTTTACCCCTATGAGAGGACCTATTTTAAATACAAGTTAGGAATCAACACTTTAGAACCTGAAATAGCTGACCCGGGAGCGGGAGAGAACTTTTTGTGAAGACCGACATCTGGGAAACAAAAAGTTCCCCAGATTTTGACCCTGTCCTAGGGCAGGGCTGAGGTCAACCTTGTCCTAGGTAAGGGTTGAGGTCGACCCTATCCTAGGAGGTTGACCCTGTCCCTGAATCCTAGAAACACATGTCTGTATCCCAGAATGTAGAAATCAGATCAGAAAAAGATGGACAGAAAGGCAGATCAGGAGGGGAAGCCATGTCAAGATCAGGAACCCAGTCAAGGTGCTTGTCATGACCCCAAACCACTTACTTGGAAGGATAAACAAGTCTAAAATGGAAGTGCTTCCATTTTCTGACTATACATTTAGCCCCCACTTTAGCAAGAGTATGAGTTCAACACAAACTCTTGGTAAAGGAGAATATACAGAAAAGACAATCTTATTGGAATCAAAAGGGATAAAGAAAACCTCAAGCCCCCAAGGGACTTAATTCTTTATCAACCCTAAGATCATGATAAGAGAGACATCACTTAGTTAAGGAAAGATAGAAGGGGTGTGATTATCTCGCCCAATGAGAACTTATGTCCCATTGTGAACCACACAAAAACGTAAATGGAAAGATGGAGTTGAACTGCATAGTGAATGTGGCTACTCACTAGTCAACCCATCAGGGAGATTCGTTCTTAAAGGGATCAAAACATTGTAAATTGAAAACTGGTGGGATCAAGAGATCCATGTAAATTTAAATTGGAGGGACCAAGAGATCCTAAAAAAAAGTAAAAATGTGACCATGCTTTAAGGAATAGCTTCTTTTAATCCATAAAGGGAAAAGTGTTCAATCTTAAAAAATATCTTGAATGTGCGTGTGTGCAACAAGTGAGTAGAGTGTATGCCCGCATGTTAAATTCATTGCTAACACTTTAACAAGAGAAATGGTTTTAATGGAAACATAAGCAACTCTATGGATTAGGTTTCCATTGTGAAATGCCCCCAGAGAGAGACAAATCAAGGGAAATAAACATACATAAGAAGACAAGAGGGATCTACCTAATGTGGGGTCAGTATGATCATAAGATAACATGTACATAGAAATATAATATTATTGCAAATGAATTGACATCATTCCCCAAAGAAAGTAGAACTACAATCACAAAGGAGG
>MU227025.1:1831814-1841814 GCA_018584345.1 Thuja plicata
GCAGTCTCTGGCCTATCGGCCGCCATAGCTTTCTGGATCCTTCTCTCTTCTGTCTGTTTCATTCTGTTTGTAATAGCTATGCATGCAGGTGTTCTTGGGTAGATTGATGTTCATCAATCTTAACAGAATTGAACAACAGTTTTGATTCTTTTATCACCTTGCACCAACAAAGTAACAAGGGTCGTATAAAAGAATCTAACAAACATTTAGAAACACATCACGAGGGAAGCACATTACAACATATAAACACAAATAGGGCTACCATAAAGGGTGAGTCAATCAAGCATGTTGTCAACCTTCCCCATCTCGGCTTATGTTATTTAGGGTAGGTGGGAAGCTCGCAAGAGGGACTATATCCAATATAGTAGGAATGATAGCCAGTTCCAAACAAGGATCCTCTTGAGAATCGGGTTGCTTGATACTAGGTGCGATTGTTAATTGAGTGGAAAGCATATGAGGTAAATCATTATCAAGATCAATGGTCTCATATTCATCACTAAGATCAATAGGATCATCAAGAGTGTCCTCCTCATCAAGATTGATTGAAATAGGATCCAAGATGCGAATATGATCATCATACTCATTTGTCTTAACATCATGAATATTAAATTCCAATGCATCAGGCATAGGTTCATTGAAGGTAGGTAAAGATTTTTGAATCATAGAAGCACAGGCTCTAGTAGTAGCTCTACGCTTCTTACAACGTTCATTAGCAGATTTATTATGTTTAACTTTGTTTGACACATGCTGAGAACTAGGAGGAATGAAAATAGTTTCCTTCACAGGCTCTATAGAAGAATTCTTAGATGGAAGAATAGGAGTTTGATCAATTTTATTAGCAGCAATGGATAAAGGAGGTATTGTAGGAGTAGGTAAAAGACCACGGTTGGAATCAATCTGAGGCATACTTAACTCAGTAATTTTGTGATGTTTGTAAGCTTGATATGAACGAAAGAGATGGTCAGCATGAGGTGGACATGAGTTAGGTAATGAAGGCCAAAGAAAATTGAGAGTAGCACAATCTCTAGGCCTAGAAGGTTGAAACAGACTATGATTAATCATTTTGACTTCTCCATTATGAATGAACTTAAGACATTTATGAATGGGAGAAGTGATAGTATGCATAAAATTTATCCAAGGTAAACCAAATTTTATTTGGAATTGATCTAAAGTAGGAATAATGATAAAGGTAGTATCTACAACTTTACCACCAAGTTCAACAGGTAAGGTAATAGAACCAAGTGCAGGATAAAGAAAGCCATTACAAGTTTGGATCCATGCATCATATGAGTCATAAAAATCACGTTGTAATCCTTTCATAAAAAGATTTTCCCTAGTAATGACATTTATTAAAGATGTGAGATCCACTAGACAACCACAGGTGGGTATCTTAGAAATCCTAGCATAGATATAAAGGGGACCATCGGGAGCCTTAATTGTTTCAGAATCATCAAAGGTAATTAAAAGTTCCATAGGTCACTTATCCTTAGTTTGTTTTATAGTTTTAGGTGGAACTGGAAGTTGAAGTGGAGGTGAAGGATTTTGAACAATAAGTTTAGATGGCGCAACACCCTCCACATGATTAACAATGTTATTAAGAGCATCCATCTTTGAATCATAAATAATGTCTACAGAAGATGGTTGAGCTATAGTATTAGTATCATGTGTAGGTAAAGGATTGGTATAAATTTTGAGGTTTTGATTAGGAGAGACAAATTTGTTTCCACTACAATCAAAATTATCAACAGATAAAGCTTTAGAATCAATCAAATCTTGAATCTTATGCTTTAGAGAGTAACATTTTTAAGTGTCATGGCCATTCTGGCGATGGTATTGGCAGAAAGTGGTAGAATCAAAGGATTTTGAAGCTATCGTGGTAGGAAGAAGAGGTCGAATAGGAGGTAAGGTAATCATACTAGCACTTAACAACCTACTCATTATAGAATGCAAAGTTTTAGAGAGAGGAGTAAACGTATGATTCATGCAGAAAGAAGTGGCTGTAGAAGCACTATTGGATGTAGCTGAAACTTGATCAGTAACCGCATTCATCTATTTATTAATCTTGACATAGTTGTTAGGTTTCTGAAACTTATTAGGATTAGGAGCATTGTCACCCTTATCAACTGGAACAGGAGCCATTAGAGTGTTGCTCTCAAGCTGACTCACTTGTAATTGATAATGGTGAAGTGCTGCACACAATTGTTGAAAGGAGGTAAATTCAGTAAGCAGAATCTTATCCCTAATATCTTTTTGTAAATTTGCAATAAACATATGTTGAATATCAATATTAGGAACATCATAAGAAATCTGAGCATGCAAATGCTTAAATCTACAAATAAAATCAGTCAATTTTTCCTTAGCATTTTGTTTACAATGCATTAAATTAGTCAAAGACACCTGTGGTCCAATGTTATTTTGAAATTATTGAATGAAGGAATTGGCAAGTTTAGGAAAAGAATCAATGGAATAAGGAGGTAAGGAACAATACCATTGTAAAGCCTTATCTCAAAATGTTCTAGCAAATAATTTAGCTAAAATCCTATGGTCATGAGCATAGTCACTACAAAGGATTTGAAATGTTTTTACATGGGTAACAGGATCACCTTTACCATTGTAATTCTCAAGTCGAGGCATATTGGCTTGCTGAGGGAAAGTAGCACGAATGATGTCTAGGGGTAAAGGGCTACCCATATCATATGTAGGAATGCTAAATTTGGATTGAGTTAAAGATGCAAGTTGTTGTTGTAAAGATGACACAGTTTGAGCCAAACTAATAATTGTGGAATCATTAGAGGAAACAGGTGGCATAGCAATACTAGCAAAAGTGTAAGAAGCAGCAAGAATAGAAGACACAACCGGTGGAACATTAGGAACCATAGTTGGAAGAGGATTAGTATATGAAAAAGGAACATTATGATATGAAGGTTGTGAGGTAGGTAAAGATATCGGTGGAGAACTTATAGGAATAGGTGCACTCTGGATAGAAGTTGTTACCAAAGGAGGAGTGTCAGTAGGAATACTAGTTATAGGAATAGAAGAAGGTCCTAGACTAGTGACAATAGGTGTGAATCCTAACTCTTGAGCTTCTTGAGCTAAAGGTTTAACATTCAAATTCACAAGATGAGTAATACTACGGAAGAAATTAATACCTTGATCATTATTACAGAGAACTTTCTTAAGAGCCTCTATAGCTTGGATGGAATCTTGATTATGGTTTTCTTGGATAAGCCAATTTCCCATTTTATCAAGTTCGGTTGAAAGGTTTTGCACTTGTTCAGGAGGAAATCTTAAAGCGTTATCCTCATCATGAGATGAGTGAGAAGAGTTATGCTCCATAGAAGGATTGGAATCATGAGTAATTAAGTTGTCATCTGGGATCCTAAGGAAAGGAGTGGAAGACCTAGGATCAAAGGAACCCATAAGTATACGGCTTCTTCTAATCGGGATACTATAAGTAGGCCTAGATGTGGTAAATCTCATACACCAATATAATGTAAATGAACTAATACAAAATTTAGATTTATTGAATTGAAATTTAATTTGAAAGAACATGCAAGATCTAACATGCACAATGTAAATCTAACACCAAAAAGAAAGAGTTGTCTATCACGGGTTCACCAAAATGTAATGAGGTGAATTGAGGGTGATGTTAAGGACAAAATATAAAGATTGGAAAGGGGGTTTAATTGATTAATTTTTATAGAGTGTTGAAATACTTAACCCAAATTCACACTTTACACTTAATTGAGTTTGATATTGATTGTATATTGTAATTGTGATTAAGGGAAGATAAGACACTCCTTTCTTTCGCCCTCAAATACACAAATAGGAGATGCAATTTGATCAACCCAAGTAGAAGGGTTAATGCATAAGAGAATCAATTATTTGGAAAGAGAGCAAGAAAGGGGATCTTAAATTCTATAAATTGATTGATTAAATATGATTAATGATAGTAATTGAAAAGGATAGGAGGAAGAACTAACCTTACAAAATTGCAAATTAATGATTGCTATTTTCTGAGATCTGTGGGTCATTTCTGGAAAATCTGACAGTTGATCCCGAACCAGAACACAGAGATGGACAAAACCTAGAAATATTTTCCCGTTCCAATGTCATCTTATGAAAAAGGTCGACCCTATACCACTTTTGCCAACCCTGGCCTACACAGATTTGAAAATGTCCCTGTCTGCACAGTCCGAAAGAAATCTAAAAAGGGTATCCAGATCTAGTCCTAGATCGACAGTCATGAACTTGTACCTACAAAAAGGAAATTTTGTTTGTTGTGGGGGAGGGGTTTTCCTTAGTCAAACTCCAGTTTTGGAATTAACCTTAAATATATATATAATTGAATTTGCAGAAATGAACAAAGTAAATGCATAAATTCACCTTGCTTTGTAAAGTCGTTGTGGTAGATTCAAATCCGTGAATCCACAAGTATGCTTCAAAATATGGAATGTAGAATGGTAGGATGTCTTCAATCTCTTGCTTGTAGATTTCCAACACCAAATATTGGATGGGTTCTTGATCTTGAAAAAGGCTTGGAAGAAGATGAATGGAGAGATCACCAAAAGGGCACCTTGTAGCCTGAATCCTTCAATGGCCTCCAATGGACCTCCTTCATGAAAATGGATGCTTGCTTTAAATCCTACTCCTTAGCTTGCTTTGACTTCACTTGATAATATTCTTCAATTTCTCAAGAATGCATAGGCTTCAATAGAGAACTTATTTCTTGCTTGATTAGAAGACTTAGAGAAAATGAGAGGAGAAAGGCTCCCTTTTATATGAAATTAGGGCACAATCTTCTTAGGAGGCTGACATAGGATAATTAAATCACCATTAAAGCCTTCACCCCTAGGAGAGGACCTATTTTAAATACAATTTAGGACTCAACTCTTTGGAACCCAAAACAGCTGACCCGGGAGCGGGAGAGAACTTTTTGTGAAGACCGACATCTGGGAAACAGAAAGTTTCCCAGATTTTGACCCTAGGATAGGGTCGAGGTCAACCCTATCCTAGGGCAGGGCTGAGGTCAACCCTGTCCTAGGTCAGGGTCAAGTTTTACCCTATCCTACGAGGTTGACCCTGTCCCTGAATCCTGGAAACACAGGTCTGTATCCTAGAATGCAGAAATCAAGTCAAAAAATGATGGACAGAAAGGCAAATCAGGGGGGAAGCCATGTCAAGATCAGGAACCCAGTCAAGGCGCTTGTCATGACCCCAAACCACTTAATCAGAAGGCTAAACAAGTCTAAAATGGAAGTGCTTCCATTTTCTGACTATACACTTGAAAAAAAACTTGAATATGCAAAAGAAAGCTAAAAATAAACTCTACACTCGCATGGAGTCGGATTGTTCATTCCAATCTGTACACAGCCGTACAAGGCTACATAAACATTGAAAATGCAAGTAAAACTTAGGGAATCATCCATACAAAATGATTACATGTGTTCTTTGTAACTAAAACTCCATTAACCTTCCAAAATCTTCAATCCATGCTCAAATACCCAATCTTGGGTGGTTACAACCATCAATTTCTTCATTGAGAAACTATATGCAAAAGTTGCTTGAGCAACTTTTGAGCATTTCTTGCTCTTTGACAAAATTGGTCAACTGGATTTCTCTTTGACCCATCCTAGGACCCTAGTTAGGACAATTAGGACCCTAGAGGAGACCATATCCCTAGTTTCTCAAAATTAGCAACTTTTACAATTTTTTACCATTGTGACAACATTTGCACCTAGGAGCAACTTGTGCTTGTACAAACATAAATGAACTAGCTTGGATCCAAAACTTATGGATATTATTACCATCAGATTCATTAGATCTAGTTGGATAGGTAAATTCTAGGGGAGACTTTTCTTCTCTTTCATAGCATCAAGAACATTCCGGCACATGTCTGACCGAAGTGTTCCCAAGGTGCACTAAGCCAAATTTGGCAGTGATTTTTGGAGATCCATATCTCAAACCTCATGAGAGATATGAAAGATTTGTGAAGTGCAAAAAGACCATCTTGAGAAGGCCTACAAGTACATGGATTGGTTTTGGGATATTCCACTTAGATTCCATTTGGCGACCCGATCTTGGTTGGTGTAAAAAGTGTCTTTGTTGGTTAGTTGAAAGTTCCTCAATAGTGCATCTTTCAAACCATTTGTCATGGGACCAAACCGTCAGTTCTCAGCTCCAGTTGGAAGGGTAAATGCCAGGGGAGACCTTTCTTCACTCATGTAGCATCAAGAATGTTCCAGTACATGTCAGACCAAAGTGTTCCCAAGGTGCACTAAGCAAAATTTGGCAGCAATTTTTGGAGGTCCATATCTTGGACCTCGTGAGAGATATTAGAGATATGTGAAGTGGACAAGGAATATCTTGGGAAGGCCTACAAGAACATGACTTAGTTCTAAGATATTCCACTCAGATTCCATTTTCCAACCCGATCTCAGTTGGTGCAAAATTATCACTATTGGTCAGTTAAAAGTTGCTCAATGGTGCATCTTTCAAACCGTTTGCCATGGGACCAAACCATCAGCTTCATCGGCTCTAGTTGGATGGTTAAATGCTAGGGGAGACCATTTTTTGCTTGTGAACCATCAAGAAAGTTATGGTGCAAGTTAGGCTTAAGTGTTCCCAAGGTGCACTAAGCCAAATTGGGCAGCAATAGAAGTAAAACAATTCAAACGTCCACAAAGCATAACATATAACACCATAATTTTGATTGTAGATTATGCCTATCACTTAGGTTTGAAAAAAAAATTTCAAGGTAGTTTCTTTGGAAGAGAGAGAGAGAGAGAGAGAGTACACGGAAAAGATATAATATGAAAATGAACATACATACATAAATACATAAAAAGACACAGTGCAAAGATACATAAAAAGACAAAGTAAACTTAACAAAATATGCACCCTTGGTATATAAAAATCAACCCATGATCACTTTTATGTACAATTTGATCTTCTTTCATTATACAAAATATGGTCTCCAAATATGCATGTGGACCAGTTCATAGTCATTTATATTTACAAAAAAGCGAAGTTAGATTGTTTCGCAAAATTTATATACAAAATTGTCAAAATAATTCTACCATTTGTAGAATGATTCTTCATGATGGACCAAAACTAATTGAGAGAACATTCTAGATTGTCTCTAACCCTTTATTGTGTCATATATTGCCTCTTGTTTAGATTCATGAAGTTTCCATAAATTCTTCTTACGAGGTCTACCAGTATACTTTATCAATTCAATATTTGTTGCAACAAGAAGGTTAGAGTAATGCAAAATATGTCTGTGTCTCATAGTTCTCAAACAACCACTTCTTAGATTTTTTGATAGGGTACCTGCATTTCATAGAAGCATAAATGATTGCAAAATTCAACATATAAAGTGTAATAGAATGATGAGACTTCAAACATAAAGAGGTCTCAAAGTCGTCAAACAAGAACACATTATATTTTGATAGCGTAACTTCTAAGCCATGTCCCTGTCACAACAAAAGATCCTATTGGGTACTCAATACCCTCTCCATCAATGATAGTAGTTGTCAATTTCATTTCTCCCTTAGTACAATGACACAAAAATTAATCAGTCCCTTCCTCATTGTTCTCATCTGCAACAACTGTATATACATGACCTGCAATTTATAGAGGCATAAGTTAACACCCTAAACACTTAACCACCTAATAAAATGAGTTCAAGTATGTTCAACAGAGTTCATCTCAAAATGAAGAATAAATTGAGAAATTACCTGGTTCAACTAGGTTAGATATGTGATCAAAATCCGCTGATGCTTCAAACTAGCTCAATTGTAGTGCTCTAGGAAGTTGATATGTATCAAGCGGTTGCAAAGGTGTATAAGACCATTCGTCAACCCACTCTTTTGATTCACATTACTCCCACACAAAATTCATACAAGACAAGCAAAAACATGCCATTAATCTAGTATAAATACCCAGTGATGCTGCATTTAAACTTCTAAATGAGTGCATGTCACTTGATCCTTTAAGTGTACAATAATCTAGATAGTTTCAATGTTAGACTCGTTTATCAATCAAAAAAACCTATTCACCACACACTTACCTTCATTACCTATTCCCATCGTAGAGTTGCACCATCACACAATTGTTTGTGCATTTATTAACTCTGCACCACCTTCGTACTTCAATTCCTCTCTAGCAAGATCTCTTTTTACACATGCACCTACACCATCATGCTCGTCTTTTCCATGCCCTGCCTCCATGAAAATCCAAAAATATTGAACACCACTTGTCATGTGCATCCTACTCAACCAATACAACATCCTTGCATTCTTGAATTGTGAGGCACAATTGTTTGACCATATTATGTGTTGGTTGTACTCAATACCTCTTTCTCTTAAATTCTCAAAGAAAACTTTGAATAAACCTTGCACAAACTCTGATGAATGTGTGCGATCATCACTGATGTAGAAGTGATACTCTCTTAAAACCTTTCTATCTATGTCTGTGCTATCATGTGCATGCAATAATGCTATATGTACAAAGATCGTCACTTTTATAGAATGGTAATACAATGCTTGCACTTTATTTTGAGGTTTAAGTGTATAATTCTCAGAAAAATCAACAATGGAGACAATAGTACGAAGGGGAAAAGTGTCCTTACATATCTTGAATTTCTTATCCAACCACCTAGCTCTATGTGAATGACGTATGTGCTCATAAACTAGTTTCTCTTGAAAAATATTCATAAAATTAGCTACATATATATCAAATTTCACTAACTCACACCTCTTAAGGTCTTTTCCATCTTTTAGATCATAAGTTATTGTCTTGTATTTTCCAAAAGAAACTACTGTATTTCCAATCTCATTTGTGCTCTCTAGATGGTGACATATCTGCAACTTTCTCATACCACAACATGCACTACAAGATCCATTCAAACACATCATCTTATAATAAATGCAACCATCATCTCAATTACATAATACACTTGACATAAAATCTCTTGATGATGTAGGAGGTGCTTGAAGACCACATTGCTGCAAAATAGTGTTAGTGTGCAAAGTACAACAAACATGATGATATATATCATAATGTATGGAAAATTTAATATGTACCCTGCAACAACATGTGGTGCCCTCATGATTAATCTTGACGTAAAAGGGTTTTGTCATTTCAAAAAATCTTTGACTAATTTTAATTTGAGGAAATCTTTGGAGGAATCTTTCATAAAATTGTGTTTGTGTCATTTCCAAAAAGTGTTTTGGATGTGGCATAAAATTTGTAGATCTGTTTCTCCTCCTAATTACATCTCTTTGGTTGGGTGAAACCCTTGTGTTGTCATGCCAAAAATTTTCAATTAATGTTCTTAATGAATCAACAACAACCTTGTCCTTGCATGGGAGTATACCCAAGAATGACTAAAGAGAATTAGTGTTTGGATCCTCAATTTTGTCTCGCCTGTGTAAGGCTCTTTGTAATGTTGATCTACCTATCTTTAATGACTTGCTTTTTTTGCTTACTATACGAGATTTTTTCATTTCCTTTCCCATTATAGTTGATGTGAGGATATGTTGAGTAACACTAGCATCTTTATTGTGTGATTGTGAATCAATGGCTTGGTATGCATCGAATAGATTTCTCACAATGGTTCTCTTAGTACTATTTTCAGATGTTCTCAACCCCACAATTGTCATTGTCTCTCTAAATTTTAGATTCTTAATCATTTCAACAACTACTTGACATCTTCCACTTTGATTTAATTTTTCAAAATAGTTATTCCAAATTTTTTTAACAATTCTTCTACAATTTCTTTCCGACATTTTATCATGCATTGGCCTCAAAATATTTTCATCAATGTCAATTAGAAAATTTGGTTTTCTATGAATTATTCTAGGAGGTGTTAACACAACTACATGCTCTACATTTTTATTAGGTGAATTAGGTGCATTTATTGGATTCATTTCAATTGGTGTAGGTTGATGATTCTTATTTTCATTATGTGCATTTTATTCATTAATGACATCAAATT
>MU227025.1:1846814-1848756 GCA_018584345.1 Thuja plicata
ACTGCTTCATTTGCAGACTTCTTTTCCTTGTGAAATTTGGTACCTTCCTTATTTTTGTAAAAGCAAACACATGAGTAATGTAACATAACCTCTTCCATGTTTCCTAAAGTTTACAATATCTTGCAAGTTTCATATGAATGAAGAGGTAAAATAGATCAAAATGTGTGATTACTGTTATATACTAAATTTTTCACCCTGCTAAGTGCTTGAGCCTAACAATCTAGTGTAACATGGGAATCACTTCTAGGTTGTGGGGCCTCTGCTAATTGAAGTGAAGCCTCCAAATTCTAGGTCGATTCCTATTGGATAATTGCCTTATTTTCTTTTGAACATGAAAGTAAACTTGGGAGGAAAAGGGATACAAGGAAAACTGAAGGGAAATAACTGAAAAAGCAAATTAACCTACAAGGTGATGCACCAAAGATAACATGAACCACAACATAGTGACCAAAACTAGCATGAAATCCTGAATCTAGCAGAACACAAATTTTTGAATAGGCTTGTATTAATATTTCATAGAGAGGTCTGAAATGAAAATAGGCTATTCAAGGAAAGAGAAGATTTCACAAACAATATCATATTCAATAGAATAGACATAGACTATGACCTGCAAACAAACATCCAATCTAGCAAATATGTACAAAAACAAGACAAGATAACAAGGGATGAACAAAATTCACAATATTTTCTAAATCAAATCACGCACAGTAGTGCACAAAGATGCAGAAAGAAAGAAGGCTCAAGAACTCAAAGATTTCTCTAATCTTAGCCACTATATTGTGCTTCAAAAAGAATCTTAAAATGCATGAGAACCTGAGGGTAGGAAAAATACCATAGAAATTCATGCATAAGCCTTAGAAGACTGAGAATTACAGACACATGAAAAGCTCGAGGACAGAGAAAATGTCACTGAAAACTTCTTACATAATCTGAACCTCCTTTACAAAAGAACAAAAAATGACTTATATGCAACCTCCTAGCACACAGGCTTAGGAGTCAATCCTTTCGATCAATTAGGGCAGAATGAGGGTTACAGTAGACTCTCAATAAATAATGCAAAAACACTAAACTATTCAAGTCTACTCATCAATGCACTCAGAAATATCTCAGAAGATCATATCTTTGAAATTCACTCCCATCACCATAAATTCAAGCAGATAGATCAGATCGATCCATCTACCTAGTCTGCAAGTTGAAAATGTCACCATTGCCATGAAAACCCTGAGAAACAACTTTTAAATATTTAAATTAAAACCCAAAATAGTCACAGGTAGTGGGAAATGCTTGATCAATGGCCCAGATTTGAATCTTTATGAACTTTAAAACACGACCATCATTCTGCCTTAACCTACCCACAAGCACAGGATCAAATATGACACGCGGCACGCAAGCGTGATGCCTTAATGATTATCCTTCTCCATCTTTATGATCAAGGAGTTATGCTCACCATCTGATCTTCATGAACTTCATGTGTCTTTACTACCCTTTTCAACTTGGGACCTGTTGGCACTCTCAAAAATTTGTGAGGAATGGGACACATTAGCATGCATTTGTACTATTTTGCTTTCAAGATGCATGTGGGAACCAGGTGTTTTCTAGGTGGTTTCATAAAATTCATTTTTCCATTGCCTTTCATATGCGTCAGTGGTTTATTCCAATTCCTAAAGTTGCATTCTCAAATGGGTTTTCATCAGTTCGTTCCTAGGGGGTCTCAAAATCAGAAAATTGCCGAGTGTAGAAATCGCCGAGAAGGACTACTTTGGGATTGAATATCCTGAAATTTGATAAGTTTTATGAAAATCTGAGCCTAAAATATTGTTGTACACATTGCATACTCTCTATGTGTCAGGTTTCAGGTCCCTGTGATGAGTTTCGACCCTGTTTATTCATCCCCTTCCAGAGGTGTTTTCTTAGTTTTGCACTTGTGCACTGGTTCATTTGT
>MU227025.1:1868771-1882933 GCA_018584345.1 Thuja plicata
TTATGCCTGCTGAATCAACAAAAGAGGAAATCAATGAAGTAATGGAGAAATATACAAAGAAATTCTCACCAAAACTGAGAGCTTATAAATTTCTTCAAGGAAAGCTTATAGAGCTAGAAGAAGACACACAAAATATGGAGTAGTCTACTAAAACCTGATGAGGAAAGCAGTCCTAAAATGGAACCTATTAACACAATAGCTCACTCAATAGCTGAGTTGGAGAATGAAGAAGTACAGATCACAGGCCAGAAACAAATAGATATTATAGATGAGGATTTGTCAAAAGATGGCCACCATGATCAAGTACTAGATAGTCCCATGCACATAAACTTGGAGGATGAAGAAGTTGCCAAAGAAGAACTATCAATTAAGGGCAACTTGGATGTGGATATGAATGATGATTCATGGTTAGACAACATTGTTGACACCATTATAGGAAAAGACCCTGCAGTAGATATGCAAAAAGATGAAGATATCACTGCTACAAGGGTTAATATCGATGAATAGGACAAAGCTATTGACAGTGCAACTGTCAATACGCCTACAAATATGAATATATTGATAGATGTTATTGATATATAGTCCAGCCATGACAAATCATCCAAGAAAGATGATGATATACTCAAGGATATGGGTACAGATGAAAATCAAGGTGCATCCAATACCCCAAAGGATACCAACACAGAAATGAAGGATGACACCGATGAGCAGAAAGATACATCAAAGGAACAACAGCTAGAGGCAGAGAAAACTACAGAGCATACCTCAAAGAAGGTTGAATACAAAGAGAAGAGTGAGGAAGTAAAGATAAATGAGGAAATGAAACAAAAATAAGATTCATCTGTTGAAATACCCAAGGTACATGAGGAGACATCTTCACCAAACCGGCCGGTGAACACTGAACAGGTACAAAAGGATGTCTCATCCTCTCTACACTCACCAACAAAATATACACAATCATAGGCCTTACAAATGGTATTACATCAATCTACCACTGACAATCAACCAAAGAAGAAGAAGAAGAAAATAGTAAAGAAGGACATATTGGCTGTAACACTTGATGAGGTCATTGAAGTTCCAAATTGGGATATTACCACTTTGGACAGTGACAAACTTCAAGAGTTTGGAGTGCTCTATTAGAGGAAATCCATACAAAAGAAGATGATCCAAACACATAGAGAAAACATGGCACTTGACAAGGCTAAAGAGATACTCCACCAACTGGTTCCTAAAGTGAAAATTGATGAAAATACTTTGGTCAAGGAACAAATTGTTGTTCTCACCGATGCTATTATAGAGCAAGAGATAGAGGTAGATCAAGCAATGGAAGAGCAAGCAAAAAATAAATATCAATTCAAGTTAAATGATAAGATAAGCCAAGAAGTGGCATTGAACAAGGTCAAGCTCTTTGAACTTAGTGATGAACTAGAGCCAATGATTGTTGAGGCAATAACCTTAGTTCAAAAGATGTGCACACTTGAAAAATTTGCAAAGGAGAATAGTGACAAACTTGTAGAAATTGATACAAATGTCACTAAGAGTGCACAAAGCCTAACCTCACATGCCGATAGCATAAAGGCACATCATGACATAGTCATTGAGGCAAATAGGCTAAGGCAAGAAATATGGGATGCTGAGACCCAATTCAGAGGTGAGATTACAGAACTCCAAGCACATATCTTACCGAATCTCACAATTCTTCAGCAACATATTTCAGAAGCTAGAAATCTAATTGCAACCTCAGAGATGTCTGTAGTAGACAGCATCTATGATATTCATGTAAGAATTTCACTAGAGCACATGGCTCTAGAAATGCTAAAAGAAAAATGGGAGAAAATGATGGAGGAAGTCAAGTCCTCACATTCCCACCTTTTTGGAAAGTTGTAAGTACCTTTGTCCTTAGAATCAAAAAAGGAGGAAAGACAATGTATATAGTTATGTACAATACAAATATCTAGACAATACATATATCAGGTAACAAAAAGACAAAGATAAAGGAGATATATATATATACTTACACTTACTGACATATACATAGGGGGAGTCATTTAAATGACTAAGGAAGGAGTATACATAGGTGTACATACTAATACACTCAGTATGTTGCACATATCATGTCTTTGATACTAATGTCAAAGGGGGAGATTGATGACATTATTTTTCCATTAGTATACTCAGAAGAAAAACATAGACAGAAAGAATTACTGGTAGACAAAAAGCATCACTGACGAACCACAAGTAGTACTGGTGAAATGCAAGCATACCCGACAGAACAAAGATTTTTGAGAAAAATCTAAGTATAAAATTGACAAGCATCACCGGCAACCACAAGCATCGCTAGCAACATAGTTCTCAGAACAAACCCGATAGGAATAGAAAAGCATACCCGATGACATGTTCAAGAAAGGAAAACCGATGACCAAGAACACCAACTGTCAGAACCAATAGTTAGAAAAGCTGCAAATTGTGGATCTGAGTTTTTACACAGCAGATAAAGAAAAGTTATTCTATTTATAGAGTTGTTATTTTTTTTTTATGGTCATGCAAGCTTTATGTAAATGCTTTAAATTATCCTAATGGATCTAAAGCATATCTAACTACAGATCAAGATCAAGTTGTATATCTTGAATCTAGAGTTAACTCATGAATGCATGAATCAAGAATTGAACCTAAGCTAGTATAAATAGATGTTCATACTCAATTGTGAGTACATGAATTCTTTACAATTGATAGCCACAAAGAGCATCTAAGGAGAAGAAGGCAAAATTCATGCAAAGAGCAGAAACATAATACATTAGTTATCAAGAACACACAAAGGCTACCGACGAGCAAATAAAAGTAATACTCAATCATGGAAGGATGATTATTAATATTTTTGGAGCTTTATAGGATCTTTTATCAGCAATTGAAGATTGCATATTCCATCAGATCAAAGACCTATGTAGTTGCTTCTAACAAGTGCATCACATCTAAAATCCTTTTGTAGAAGGTGGACTTAATCGTCCTTTGTAAATCTTTTAACAAAGTGCACACTTAACAGTGTTGTTAAAAGCTTCAAATGAAGTAGATCTTAACAGGTTTCTACTATAATACTCCTAACAAGGTAGGTCATCAGAAGTGACCAAATTTTAAGCCTTAACCGGCTCTTCTTATCTACAGATAGTGAATTTTTGTGGGTAACAATCCCCACCGCAGTTTTTACTTCCTAACAAAAGTTTTCTGCGATATCATATCTTGTGTCATGTGTCATCTAATTTCATGAATGTTTCTATTATTTTTACATATCAAAAGGAATGTATGATATGATTTCATATGCATAAAGAAAGATGAACAGATAGATAAGTTAAATTACAAACTGATGACTAAGGGTTAATGGGCTAACCAAGAAAAGTTTTAGAGGTACCGATTCACCCCTCCCCTCTTAGTACAAATTATCTCAATATATTTCCAACACAATTATGTACTAGATAATCTCCAATAATAATGATACATAGAAGGGAGGTGGTTTTAAGTTCCTACCTTGAATGACATCTACCTTGGTGTTGCTACTTGGAATCTTCCTTTCTTGATCAATGTTGACCAAGACCAGCTTAGCTACATAATTTGTGGGATTTTGAGGCATTACCACTTCAACCATAGCCTTATTTAGGCTCTCAATCAGCCCTGGAATAGCCAAGGAGTCCCACATACCCATAGTCACATTCATCTTCTTCATATTTTCTACAATATTGAAAGGAACTATTGTGTGCACTTTTTGGTGTGCTTTCATTATCGTGGGATCCACCTCCGTGGGAGATTGACTTTCCTTGACTGGAATGATAGGAGGTCTCTTTAATAAGGTAGGAATAGATGGATGTGATGAATCTATAGATGTAGTGTCTTTTCCTTCATCTTCTTCTTGCTCCATGTCTTGAGCTCTTCTTTTTGATCTAGTGTTGGCAGAAAATGAAGATTCACCATTTACTCCATTAAAATCTTGCTCTTCCCAACTAAAGAGAGCAGTCTCATTAGATTGTACATCTTGCTGAGGAAATGACCTACTAGAATATGCTTCTGATAGGGTGTTTAAGGCATTTTTTTCCATAAGTAATTGATTCATCCACCCATTTGAGCACATAGTCTTGTTGTGAGGTTGGTTGCAAGGAAAACACCATCCATTTTTTGAGGCCAGATTGTTCTGACTTCAAACCATCTCCCTAGTTGGATTTGTAGAGTTAAGAGGCATGGGATTATAAGGTTGGAATGGCCTCTGATTGAAGTTCTTCCTTTGACCCTGGTAATTCCCTTGATATGGTGGTCTATTCTGCTGATAATATTGTCCCTAATTTTGATATTGTTGGTTAGGACCTTGATTTTGTTGCTGAAAGGGTGGTGTACTTCCTTGATTCTATTTTTTAATATTAGTCAACCCATTACTCATGGTCTATAATAAATTCTTCATTTCTTGTTGACTGCTTCTTAATTCAAGTAGCTCTTGGGAAGGGCTTGCTTTGGATTCCTCATAGCTAGTACTAGCTTGAGGTGCTATCATAGTGGTTATGGAGGTGAATGGAGGGATGCTCAATGGTATGTTTCATTGAATATCAGGTAAGATAGGCATGAGTGGCCTTGGGGCTATCATACCATCCTGAATAAACAATTTTCTATTTTGACAACTATATCAAGAGCCTGAGGTAATCAAGTACCTCCCTTGGATTGGATCATGACAGATATGTTGTTGTTCAAACTTTTCAAGAAATATAGTAAAGCATGATCTGTTGAAGGCCTCACAGAAATAGGAATCCTATTCCACATCTTGAGGAATCTATTGTTAAATTATATCATCTACTCTTGAGGAGCTCCTTTTATGGTTGTGATTTGTTTAACCAGGGATAGATGGTCTGATTTATCCTCAAAATATTTGCTAAGGGATTCTCCTAGTCTATCCCAAGAACCAATAGAGCCAACTAAAAGAGTCATAAACCACTGTAGTTATTTTCCCTTAAAGGAGGCTTCCAACAACTTACTAGCCACATCTTCTTCAGTGATATGATGAATGTTACATATTGTAGCCACATCTCTTATGTGTTCACAAGTTGTTGTCTGGCATTCACCTGTGAAATCAGGCAAAATTTTTAGTGTTGATGACGGCACATCATGGTGTTGATAAAAATTCAATTGAATCCCCTAATTAAAGCGTACAAATGAAAATTGTCTTACCATTGCAGGAAATTTGATTTGCTGAATATAAAATGTATGGGTTGCACTTGAACCAGGGAGTGGAGTTGAATCTTCTAGAAATTATTTGTTTAAAGATCTTCCTCTCCTTCTAAAATGGAAAAGAAAGGATCTCTCCCCCAAAATAGGTGGTGTAGACTATTCTCTCCTTATAGGGGATGTCCTTTGAGATGGTCTCCCTTTTCTTCTTGTTGGAGGTAGCTGCAAAATTCTGAAGGCTTTGAACTCCTTATTACTATCCTTCTCATAAACTTTGATGGAACTAGATCTTCTTGTTCTTTAAACCAATGGAATCACCAGATATGCCTTGAAGAGAAGCCTCTTTAGGTCTATACTATGTAATCAACATATCACAGATGACATAGTCTTGAAAGATGAACTTCTATTGGTAGTCCTGGCCACTTGTGTGAGGATTGTTATATACTAAATTTTGCACCCTGCTAAGTGCTTGAGCCTAACAATCTAGTATAACATGGGAATCACTTCTAGGGTATGGGACCTTTGCTAACTGAAGTTAAGCCTCTGGATTCTAGTCCAGTTCCTCTTGGATAATTGCTTTATTTTCTTTTGAACATGAAAGTAAACTTGGGAGCAAAAGGGATAGAAGGAGAACTGAAGGGAAATAACTGAAGGGAAATAACTGAAATAGAAAATTAACCTACTAGGTGATGCACCAGAGGTAACATGAACCACACCATAGTGACCAAAACTAGCATGAAATCTTGAATCTAGTAGAACACAAATTTTTGAATAGGCTTGGATAAATATTTCATAGAGAGGTCTGAAATGAAAAGAGGCTATTCAAGGAAAGAGAATATTTCACAAACAATAACATATTCAATAGAATAGACACAGACTATGACATGAAAAAAAAACCCACTCCAGCAAATAGGCATAGGAATGAGACAAGATAAAAAAGGGATAAAAAAAATCCACAAGATTATCTAAATCAAATCACCCACAGTAGTGCACAAAGATGCAGAAAGAAGGAAGGCTCAAGAACTCCAGGATTTATCTAATATTAGCCACTATATTATGCTTCAAAAAGAATCCCAAAATGCATGAGAACTTGAGGGTAGGAAAAATACCACAAAAAGTCCTGCATAAGCCTTGGAAGACTAAGAATTACAGACATGTGAAAAGATTGAGGATTGAGAAAATGTCACAAAAAAACTTCTTACATAATCTGAACCTCCTTTACAAAAGAACAAAAATGACTTATATACAACCTCCCCTAGCACACAGGCTTAGTAGTCAATCCATCTGAATAGTTAGTGAGGAATTAGGGTTAAAATAGATTCTCAATAATCAAAGCAGAAACCCTAAACCAATCAAGTCTACTCATCAATACACTCAGAAATATCTTAGAAGATCAGATATATCTTTGAAAGTCACTCCCATCACCATAAATTTGAGCAGATAGATCAGATCAATCCATCTACCTAGTATGCAAGTTGAAATGTTGCCACCTCCATGAAAACCTTGAGAAACAAAATTTAAATATTTAAATTCAAACCCAAACGGTCATAGGTGGTGCGGAATGCCCAATCAATGACCCAGATTTGAATCTTTATGAACTTTAAAACACGACCGTCGATCTTCCTTAAGCTACTCGCGAGCACAAGATTGGATCTACCACGCGGAATGCAGGTGTGATGCTTTAATGATTATCCTTATTCATCTTTATGATCAAGGCATTACACTCACCATCTGATCTTCATGAACTTGTTGCATCTTTACTACCCTTTTCAACCTAGGATCCATGATGTTATTAGTGCCAGATGTCACCACAACATAATTCCTAAAATAGTAGATGTCGATCACTTTGTCTTTAAGGTAATACGTTGTCCGTCCGATCAAATAAGACTTGATCGGTCTTTACTTTACCTTTGTCTGACCAGCCCGACCCCACCATGAACACATATCTTCAAGGTGTAATGCCTTAATGGATAGATCTCAAGGAATTTGGCATCAAGACTTTATGCCTACCATTGGATTAAATGAAACTTGCTTGAAGCTAACCTTGTCGCCGATGGGTCCAAGCACTGACAACTTTCTACACATTGATAAGGCGTAATGCCTTGATCATTAGATTTTGATCAACATTTTTTTAAGCCTTTACACCAATTGTTGGATTGAATGGAACCTTCTCTAAGATTAAATTTACCTTGGTTACAAACCACAGGTCCCACTCGGCCAGAAAAGACATGTGTCATTCGAGCTTAATGGATTGAAGATTAGATCTTAATCATGTCAGATTTAAGCCTTTAAGAAGACTGCCTGATCAAACTAAACTTGTTTGGTCTTTAATAAGCCAAAGACCTTGCATAAAGGTGACCCCACCATCCACATGGTGCCATGGATTAGTGGCTTAATGAATAGATCTTGAGCACTTTGTCTTTAAGACATAACGCCGACCACCCGATCAATAGAAACTTGATCGATCTTTAACTTGTCTTTTAAGCTCAAATCTGAACTGGACACATGTCAAAAAAGTGTGATCGCTTAATGAATAAAAATCATCATCTCAGCGATTAAGGCAATAGAATGAGCGTCTGATGAAATGGAACTTGTTTTTGCCTGAGGTAAATAAATTAAGTTGGGACTTAGGGAATAAAACTTAGGAAAGAAACCCACTTAGGAAAATAAATTTGGCCCCACTCGACGAATGACTTAAGACACATGATGAATTTAGAACTTAAGTGGCAAAAAAGGAAATGAACGAAGATAACAGCCACCAAGGAGTTAGGGTTTAAGAGGCTCTTTCATAGGGGTTTATTTTGCATTTAGGTCTTTAAAGACACGAATTAGGGGTAAAACCAGTGACCTAAAAAATATGAAGAGAGCGAGGCAAAGATAAGGAAACATGGCATAAACCATACAAGCTAGGCTCTACCCTTGTGGGAGCCTCATTTACTTTGCTTGTAGCTGAAAATGGACAGGATGGGAAACTTGTGTAAAAGTTACATGGAGACCACTTTGGGAGTTTAATGTTTTGAAAGCCTTGCATAGAGAATCTAAAAGTTTATTGTGATATTTATTTATGATATAATACATTGAGTGTGTGAATTCTTTTGGATGATTGATATTTTTCTTTGAGGGTTTCTCTAGGGTTTAATCTTGCATCATATTTATGGCATGCTTATTTATTAATTCTCATTATGAATTTTGAATATGTATTTTCTTTATTTTCTCTCTTGGGTTATATGGAAATAATTTATTATGGATAAAAATATCCTTTTGACTTTTATGGCTCTAAGTCACTCTTGCATTCTATAGATATGTCCTTTGACATGCAATTCTAAGATACTACATTATACTTTTCCTCGTTCTAATTTACCTTAAAGTTTGTTCTTCTTTATTGTCAACTTGACAAGAAATATTAAAAACTACCTTTAGTAGATTGAAGGATCACTTATGTCGAATTCTTATAGCAAAAGCCCACCATTGACTAACTTTAAAATTGTCAAAATTATCCATAAACATCAAGTAACTAGCAGGTGATTTAGATGTTAATTTTCATGTATTTTTTTATTTTTAGTGCTCCCATCAAAGTATTCATAGAATAATATAAATAATAATCATTAAACGCCTTGATGTAAAATTATGTACATTGAATGCCTTTAAATACTAGTAAATATCAACAAATCACATGCAATTTTCTCCAAGTTGACTCGTGGAAAAATTGAATACATGAAAACCTAGTATTTTAAATTTAGATTTTTTGAAGTCAAATTTGTGCAATACAAGATTAATCTCATATTGTTGGATTTCTTCAAATAAGTTAATAGCCATATTAATGTGGGAATTGGATATTTTAACATAGAAAAAAAAAATTAGACATTATAGACATCAAAATAATAAAAGTGTAGGTAGATACAAATAGCTCATGGGTAAGTGTATCAAGATGGTGAACAAAAAGGGAGGTATAAGCGGCCACTTTTTTCTTGAAATCAACTAAACCTAAACTTGTAAGAGAAATTTGAGAATTGTGCACTCAAAATTTGAAGATGTCAAAAGTAGATGAATTGTAGTGCTTTGAATCAAGTTTTTGTAATAATAAGGTTTTTTTTAACTGAATAAGATTTAGGGGGTCAAATCCTTCAAACACCAAAAATGTTTCCTATTTTTTTCAGCAAAACACAACATAGTGTTTGATGTGTGTCGCAAAAATTTTTAGTTACATTTAGTATTTTGAAAAAATCTTTGTCTTTGGTAGAAACATAGTTAAGAATGAGTACTAGAAGTTGTGTCACTTTTTTATGAATTTTCAAAGTCGACACATCCTAAAAATCAAGTACCTATTTGTGTGTTGGGGATAACTTGTACCAAACTAATGAAAAAGTAAATTTTATTTTTTTGAGATTGTAAAGAATGAAGTTTAGGACAAAAATATATTATTAATTTCAAATTTTGACAAGTAGGCAAAAATTTACTAAAACAATAGCACATGTATGTCTTTGAGAAGTCGAGAGACATTGTTAAACAAAATTAAAGAATAATATGTTAGTGTTGTTCAAATGTTTAAAACAAATATGGCTAGAAAGCTTAGGAGATGTGTAAATTATGGTGGTAATTTTACAAATACCCACTTGATAATGTGTAAACCTGATGGCGATGAAGTTGAGAAAGTAGTTTGGAAGGAAAAAAAACATGCCAAAATAAGGGAAATGAAGCTCCCAACATAGAGGCTTGTCATCCAAGCTTAAATACAAACCTAAACATGTACATGTTATTTGAATTCAAAATGTGTACATTTTATTTGAACTCAAAATGCATATATTTTTTTATAACAAAAAAATGCATGTGTTTCAACATGTATGCATAATATTAAACAAGCACAACTTGTATGCATTTCTATGAATTAATATTAACTAAATACATAGTGTTTTCTCATCTTTGTGTGTGTGCGTGTCCTCACATATATATAGATGTATGCATGTATGTATGTATGTATGTATGTATGTATAGACATATGTATGTTATACATGTATGTATAACATAACATAATATTTAAGCATAAGTTACATCTTCTCATTGTGATTTTCATTTCTTATACTTTAAGTTATATTTTATGTATATACTATCAGGATGTTTAAGAGTGGTTTTAGATCTCTAGGATTCATAATGAAAATTCTAGATTTTGGGATATCATATAAGTTTTTTGACTTATTCAAAATTCAGTGTTCAACAAACTCCTTTCACCATTCTCTTAATAACCCTCTATCTCATGCTCTGTGTATCCACCAATCTCTACACACATTTATTTCTCTATCACTCTCCTTCTCCTCCATCTCTACCTCTCTTTGTCTCACTCTATCCTCCCACCCCAAGGTCTAGATCTTATAATTGCTTAGGATTGCTCAAATTTCAATAATCGCTAAGCTCTTATCATCATTCTCTCTATATTTATTTCACTCTCTCTTGTATCCCTTTATCTATATACATATATTTATTCCTATGACTCTCCCTCACCCCACTCTCTTTATATCACTCTCTTCTCTCTCCCTAAGCTCTAAAATCATCTCTTTCACCCTTCTCTCTCTCTCTCTCTCTCTCTCTCTCTCTCTCTCTCTCTCTCTCTCNCCCCCCTCTCTCTCTCTCTCTCTCTCTCTCTCTCTCTCTCTCTCTCTCTCTCTCTCTCTCTCTCTCTCTCTCTTATTCCTTAAATTTTTTCCTTTATCTCACTTTCTTTATATCCAACAACTTGTATACCTTGACTATCCCACAATAGTGTATCCCACTTTTTCACCAACTTTGACACTGAAATGAACATTCTAAAAAAAAAACTTCCCCTTCAGACACCATTGTCAGTAAACCATTAGGAATTTGAAGATGATGTAAATTAGTGAATTTTAGCATTTTCTGTGTAGATTATAATATAGTTTTTAAATACTTTTTGGAATTTATTTGTTTCACATTTTCCATCTCCTTTGAAAAATAGTTTGTAACAACAAACTATTTTTTATAAATAGTGACACTCACTATATATCAAACATAACTTTTTTGCTAAAAAGGCTAAAAGTGTGATTGTTTTGATTTAGATTTCTAACACAAATATGTAGCGATTGCAATTGGTTCAATTTCATTATGTTGAATATTTTTTATTTTATTAAACTTTAAAATGGAGTTAACTATAATTTATATGTAGTTTCACTATATCAATCACAACTTCATCTATATGTATCAAAATTTAATTATTTTTTATTGGAAAGAGGACATCAATACCTAGTGCCAAGATATTTTTCAAATTTATTTTAACTTGGTTTACTATTTTTTCGTAAGAATAGAATAGAGAAGTTCATATATGGTGAAAAACCTATGTTTAGTAGAACTAAAAATACAAAGTCATAACAAAATCAATATATATTAAAATCATAATCATTAAAAAACATTCCCTAAACACTAATGTCAAATTGATTTTTTATCAACATTTTGATAGGTGCAAAGGAGACTCCATTGCAAGTATGATTGAAGAGTAGAGAAGTTCTATCAAAGAGCATTTGATCTAAGAGGCTTTGATCTAACACTCCTCAATTAATTCCTTCAAATGGAACCTCTCAAGGCTTAAATTATTATATTTTCTTAAAAATATGTGACTTCACCAAAAATCAGGATGTGCAAAAAATTGGGACACACTATTGTGGGACCACCCAACTATCTGTCACCTTCTCCCTTTTCTATCTACCTATCTCTATCTTTATCTTATTATTCCTCTCTCCCCCAATATATCAAACTATATATCCCATCTTTCACTCTCTATTCTCTCTCCCTCTGCCTCTCTCCACATGTACCCCATCTCTACCTACCTATATTTCTCTACATACATCTTCATCACTCCTCCTTGTAGCTCTCCCCTTCTATATCGACTTATATCTATCTTATCTCTCCCTCCTTCACTACCTACCCATATTTCTTAAAATACATCTGTCTTCCACCCTTTCTCTTTATACCTACCTCCCTCCCTCCTTCCCTCTCTACACTATTATATCTCTCTTTCTCTCACTACTTGTCTCTAATTATACTCCCTCTCCACTTATTTCTATCTCACAAATAAGCAAGGATGAAAGGGCATAAATGACAAAGAGGGACATAGAGACATAGATAGACTAAAATAAATATAAAACATATATAATTTACAATAAAAAATGAGAAAAATGTGTGTATCTGATACTACTAACAATCAGAAGAGGTCAAAAAAGATCAGGAGGTGTTGATGTCATACTGGACATCACTGGTTCACTCTAAGCCCTGGGTCCACAAAATCTCCAATAGTCAATGGTGAAAATGAAATGGGCAGTCGGAAATATATATAAAAAATCAGGCGAATAATGGCTTCGCATGAAGTACCCTACGTGGGGTACTTCGTACGAAGTACCTGGGTGAACCCACAATAGTGGGTTACACTTTTTTAGAGCAAGGAATTCACCCCAAAAAGTGCAACCAAGGAAAAATTAAAATTCACTTTCGATCAGAATCGACAAATACTTTCAATCGTGAGTATTTGATGAGGAGTTCCCTCTCCTAGAGCCTCTATCTCTCTCCAAGACCTTCATTGGGTCTTCCTTAGGGTCTCTCTCTCTCTCTACCCTACCTTAGAGGATTCTTTCCTAATCCTTGAACTCACTAGGAACTTCCCATCAATTTCAAACTCACTCTTTACTCTCCTCTTAGTTTTCTTGCAAGCATGGCTTCACAAGCCTCCTTTCACCCCAATGGTGTCAAATTCCTAAGGTTGGGATTTCCTACTCCCCTTAGGTAAAATTAAACTCCTATGGATCCAATTTTCTAGACCATTCAACCATTTTCCAATCGAGACCCACAAATCCAACTATTTGGCCTTGTAGCCTTTTTAGGCCCATTAGCCCTCCAAAACACTGAAAATGTGTTCATTATTCTACAAACCCTTTAAAATCCCCCCAAAAAATTGGATATTATTTGTGGGTTTTTTCTCCCCTTGAATATTTACTAGGTCTTAATTCCTAATGGTGTCCGTACAGTAGATTTATACCAAACCCCTAAAAATAAGGATTTTGGAGACATGTAGGCTAGTTTGGTAACTTTATCTTCTTTCTTTGATCAGTTGGACTCCTCTAAAGTTCTCCCTCCACTAGAAGGTCTGCACCACATGCCTCCTTACTTATCCAAACTTTATTGGCTCATACCAATCAATCTACAATTCATTGCTACTGTCTTGTTCAGTTACCCTAGCCAAAATGCTCACCACTCGCCTAGGGCCTGAATGTTCGCAAGCCTTCCCTACACTCACACACTCCAAAATCCATATATACATAGTATATACAAGGTCCTAGTGGATTCCAAGTTCTCATGGAGTTTGAGCCATGGGAACTCCAAAGAAACCCATTATTACATAACTCGACCAAAACCGGCCAGTGAACTTGCAAAACACAAATACTTTGACAAAGCTTAACTAGAATGTACAAAATAAAAAAATATCACCACAAAAATATTGTAAAATACATTTAAAATTCTATCCAATCATTCATTTAGTCCATTCAATCCAATAAAGCGATGGATGATGGCTCTGTCATAAATTTACACTGTAAATTGGTTCTTCCTTGCAATCAGTCTGTACAATATGAGAAATAACTAAAAAATTAGGGTTGGATCCACCTTATATAATCCTATCCCATCTATCTGGATCATTTGGTTGGTTTTTGGGCACTTTAATGGCCGATTCCTAAAATCTAGGAAATGTTGTCATGACAACTTTGACAACTTTTGTTAAAATTGCTATTTTCACAACTTGAGTGTCCTAATTGGTTCTAAACTTTACCAATTCACCTCAAATGGTTAGAAAAAAAAAAAAACATTAAAATTCTTCCAAACTTGGGATTTTGGTCAACTCTTTGACTTTTGAGTTGACTTCTAGGCCTTAGACTCTAGAATCAACTAGACTCAAGCCACACAACCCTAATCTTTCC
>MU227025.1:1900138-1911148 GCA_018584345.1 Thuja plicata
ATGTAGACTTTAATGTCCGTTTAGGCAAAAAAGTGTAACTATTGTGGGAACACCCACCTTACATGGGGTACTTCGCATGAAGTCAATTAACCCCTTCACGCAAAGAGGTTACTTCGCATGAAGCCATCAGAAGAGAAATTTTTTTTGGAAGTCCAAATTCCTTCGTCCCAAAAAGTGGGACACACTATTGTGATTTCACCCTGGCTCGCAAATGAACTCAAACTCGATGCCCTAGCAGGGCATAAATCTCACATGAATGGCAAGGACAAGTAGACCCAAGAGCGAACAATGAAAAATCTCATCCTGCCTCATACATCTTATATACATGAATAATGATAATTATATATATTAAAAAAATATTATTATTTATTTCTCTCTATATATATTAAAAATAAAATAATAATATAAGTTTAAAATTTGTTTTATTTATTATATACTATAACATAATAGTTATTAAAATTCTCTAAAATTAAAAAAAGGTAATTTGTTTAATTTTGACTTATAAATTAAAGTTATTAAAACTATCAATACAAATATGTAAATATATGTGACTAACTCTATTCAATCTTTTACAAATATGCTATTCAAATATTATACATACATACATACATACATAAATACATACATAAGGAAACATTTTTGAAAAATGAAAAAAACAATTCTAGGGGAAAGGACTCGTTACCTTTTACGTTTTGCCTTGTATTTTTTTAAGTTTTTGAAATGACTACTCATTATTTTAGGGTTTTTTTAAACTATGTATACGTGGGGAAGGGTTTTATACGGAATCTCACATCATATATTGATTGATATAGGAGTACAATTATTATATTGAAATATGTTTTGTTAAAAGTTAATCTAAAAAGGTTGTTGGGATATATACTTAGGAGTACAATTATTAGATTATAATTTTTATTTTTATTTTTCCTTAAAATTTAAATTAAAAGTTAGTCTTGTCTTTATAAGTTTTTTTTTAATTTTTATTTGTAAAGAAAATTTTTAAATAAGAATTATAGAATTATCAAAAATAGGACAACTATTAATAGCGTTACAACGGTGTTACAAAGAGGACAACAATCTAACTCTTCATTACTCTTGTCTCTATAAGTTGAATCTATGCATTGGAAAGAAATTGGTCCTATTTGATATGGTAGCATAAATTTTAGATTGAAAGCTAAAAGACTCATTCAAAACAATTCATTAATCAACTCTGACGGATGTTTTTAAAAAATATATTCATTAATCTCTCCTTCAAGAAGATAAGGAATGATCATGCATGTTTATTTAATTCTTTAGGAAGGAGATAAAGACTCTCGGTATGATCATTTAATATTTTTTGGAAGAAACATTTCTTGATATTTTAAACAAATTCTCTATATACATGTATGGAGAAGACTTTAATACTTAATTCATATCATATATTGATTTGATATGGGAGTAGAATTATTTGATTGAAACAGTGTTGGTTAAGAGCTCAAGTAAAGTTTGTTGAGGCATTATCTTAGTCTCATCTATTATAGTGTTGGAATGTCATAGAATTACAAGTCTATGGGGACTCTCAATTAGTCATCAATCAAGTTAATGATGAATATAATAATAAGGATGAAAAATTGATGCCATACAAGAAATTGGTGGATGATTGGAAAAATTACTTTACTTTGATTACTTTTGAACAAATTCCAAGAGACAAGAATAGAGTAGCGAATGCAATGGCTACTTTGGCATCTTTACTTCAAATGCTCGATCAAAATGAAAAGTATGAGTTCTTGGTGAAAGAATTGGTTAAACCAACATTTGACCTACCTGATACCCAAATTATTGCCCTTTTAAATGGACATGACTCACCATGGTATGGACCCATCTATTCCTACCTAAAAGACCAAACCTTACCTATAGACCGAACATGTGCTCAAAAGAAAAATTTCATAAGACAAGTGGCCCATTATACCATCCTTTCTGACACATTGTATCATAAAGGTCTTGACAGAATGCTCCTTAGATGTCTAGAGGAAGATGAATTGAAATTAGCTTAAAAAGACATCCACGAGGGGAATTGTGGGTCACATTCGAGTGGTTTAAACCTAGCTAAGAAAATCCTACGTATGGGGTACTTTTGGAAAACCTTAGAAAGAGATGCTTGTTAGTTTGTCAAAGTTTATGCAAAATGTCAATACCATGGAGACATGATCCATGCACCGGCACAAGAGTTACACCCATTTGTCACACCATGGGCATTATATCAATGGGATTTTGATTTGATTGGCATGATTTATCCACCTTCTTCAAATGGACACAAGTATATAATCACGGCAACATAGTACTTCACTAAATGGGTTGAGGATGTCCCTTTATCAACTGCAATGGGGAAGCAAATTTCCATGTTTATCCTAAATCATGTCATTTGTAGATATGGCATTCCTCACACCATCATCACGGATGATGGAAAACAATTTAAGAACAAAGATGTTGATGAACTTTGTGACACATTCCATATTACACATCACTCTTCATCCATTTACTATCTCCAACGTAATGGACAAGCATAAGCTACCAACAAGAACATCCTTAAAATCCTTAAGAGATCCATTGGCAAGTTAGGAAAATATTGGCATCTTCAAATCAATCCTGCATTGTGGGCCTATAGGACTAGTATTCGAACCCCGATAGGAGATACACCTTTTTCATTGGTTTATGGGGCCGAAGCTGTTCTACCTTTAGAAGTTGAAATACCATCCCTAAGAGTCTCATTACATTGATTAATAATGGATGAGGATTATAGAGTTGCTTGACTTCAACAATTGGAAATGTTGGAGGAACATCAAACTCAAGCCTATGATCATTTGAAAGTGTATCAAAATCGAATTTAATGGAACTATAACAAGCATATTAAACCAAGAACCTTTCAAATAGGAGATCTAGTATTGAGATAAAATCCAAAAAATTAGACTGATAGAGAAAAGAAAGGAAAGTGGGAATAAAATTGGCTTGGTCCTTTTGTCATTGTTTCTTCATTTGGAATGAGGAGCTAAAAATTGGCTGATTGTGATGGTGATGAATTGCAAGAACCTATCAATAGCAATCATCTTAAGAGGTTTCACACTTGGTTCAGAGGAAAGAGTATCAGACAAAAGAGTATAAGTTGAGAGTATCAGATGAGTCAGCATTACCTTTGTACATGAGAAAAGATCAAAATACAAAAAAAATGAGAAAAGATCAAAACACAAAAAAAAAGAGAAAAGATCAAAATACAAAAAAATGAGAAAAGATCAAAATACAAAAAAATTAGAAAGTTCAAAAGCCAAAAACATTTGAAAAGGAGAAAAAAGTGCCTTGGTGAAAACCTAGTAATAGGCACCTTGGTAGCAAAAAAAAAAATCAAAAAAGAGAAAAAGAGTAATAATCCCAAAAGGTGAAAACCTGGAAACAAACACCTTTTGTCCCTTAGGTCTTTCCTAGTTGCATTTGTACATATTCCATTTCTTCATCTCATTTTTCCATATCCTCATTGCATCTGTCATTTGTGCACCATCCTAATAAAGACTCAGAGTTGCATTTTTGCCGCATTCTAGGTTCAGTTGCCCTAATTTTCACACTGATGACATTTATCACTTGGCGGCACGCATCATAGATTTTTGTACCAAATGGATTCAATAGTGCAACATCTTTGTCACACATCAGAAGCAAATTTTCCAATTCAGAAGAGATTTTTTGTTTTGGAACCTTTGATTGATATCATTGTTCAACCCTAAATAGTTTGATCGCATAACATGATCCTTGAGTTTCATTGACTTATTTTATCAGGATTAAAAATTGAAATACCCTAAATGATCAGACTGTATGGAATTCTTATTTTTAAAATCTTGATACATTTCACAAATACTTGGAAATTTTCAATGAGTTTTTCATTGACCTTTTAAGATTCATGTTCTTTTTAGTTAATTAATGATGTTTCGACTAGATTGGCAATGATAGAGACATGATGTTTTCTTAAACTTCTAAGTGACTATTTTGAGGAAGATCCTTTAACTTGTGTGAATTAGTCTAAGGACATGGTCATCAAAGAACCATCGAGGAAATTCATATAGGGAGGAGGGTTAGCCTTTGTTTGTTCACGCAAAAGGATACATTGGCTATTTAGATTTTTCATATCTTAAATACCAACATCCACTTACAATATTGAATCCAATCAAACTGGTATTCATACTCCCATAGTTGGTCATTCAAATAGTGAGGGTTTTAATTGGTTTCGTAGAAGGGGTTACCACATGAGAGAAAGTCATATTCATATTCTTATGGTCACAGTGGCACCAATAAGGATTGTATCGACTCCTAGTTCCACAACGCTCTATGATGAAAATATATCTTTGTTTGCATTTCTTTCGCAAACCTCAAGGACAATTAGTTGCATTGTATCTTCATGTTAGATTAATTGCATCTTCATGTTAGATTAATTACATTTTCAAGTTAGTTTAAAATGGCTTGTATTTCTAGCACTTTTCCAAGAACAAGGGGGGATTAAAGTTGGCAACACTTCATCAATTTAAAGGTTTCAAGTCATCAATATGAGATTTTCTTTTGCATTCAAAATCATTACTCATTACTCATTATATATACATATCAAGAGAAAAGAAAATAAAAAGAAACATTAATCATTATTCATTTATCCAATCATTTAGAATTGCACATCATAAATTAAATTGCATACATCCAAAAAATCAAAAAGATAGTTGCATTCATTTATCATTGCACTAAGTATTGCATCCATATCATTTCATTGCATAAATCTGTACATCATGATTAAATCAAAAAATCATATAGAAATAAGTTGCATTAACATCATTTTCATCCATTTATCTATGTCCTACTCTAAGAAATTACATCCATAGCATAATAGAAATAAATGCATCATAGAAACATGTAGATATGCATAAAAGGAAATCTCATAACAACATCATCACAAGAGAAATTGAAGATCATCATAGATAAATGTCCATCATCAATGTCTATAGCAAAAATCTGTACATCAAAGGTACATCAACAAAGGATCCACACATCAGAATCCTGATAAAAAGATAATACATATGATCCATCATCAATGCAATATCAAGATAACATAGATCTCAATCTGTCTCATGACCCAGTAGGGGCACCTGATCCATCTCCAAAAATACCTGTACTTGAACCCCCTACACCATCAAGATCCTTGTCACCTGCTCTATCCTGTGTACTAGGTGGTTCCTGACTAGTGCTCACACTGGTGGGTAACTGAGCTAATGTAGTCAGAAACTGATGTAACATATTAGAAACCTGGTCTAATCAAACGGTAACTACATTCATCCCTGCCTGTAAAGCTCAAACATCTTTCACTAAGCCATCCACAATGAGAGTAACTAGAGGTTCCTGTGATGCTAGAGTAGCCAAAGGTGCCTATGGCGCTAATGGTACCTGTGGTATCACCGCTGCCATGCTACTTTGTGGATCAACCTGAGGAATCTGTCCCTATACTGGAACCTGTCTGGCAACCTAGACACGTCTATGTCTCTTCCTGGCCCACTCTGCACCAACTCTGGTGATGAAGGGTCAAGAACTCCAAGATTTCTCTAATATTAGACACTATATTATGCTTCAAAAAGAATCCCAAAATGCATGAGAACTTGAGGCTATGAAAAATGCCATAGAAATTATTGCATAAGCCTTGGAAGACTGAGAATTATAGACACATGAAAAGCTTGAGGACAGAGAAAATGTCACAGAAACATTATTACATAATTCAAACCTCCTTTACAAAAGAACAAAAAATGACTTATATACAACCCCCCTAGCACACAGGCTCAGGAGTCAATCCATCCAATTAGTTAGGGAAGAATTAGGGTTATAATAGATTCTCAATAAATAATGTAGAAACCCTAAACTAGTCAAGTCTTCTCATCAATGTGCTCAAAAATATCTCAGAAGATCATATATATCTTTGAAAGTCACTCCCATCACCATAAATTTGAGCAGATAGATTAGATCGATCCATCTACCCTTTCTACAAGTTGAAAACATTGCCACCACCTTGAAAACCCTAAGAAACAACATTTAAATATTTAAATTCAAACCCAAACGGTCATAGGTGGCACAGAATGCCTGATCAAAGGCCCAGATTTGAATATTTATGAACTTTAAAACATGACCGTTGATCTACCTTAAGCTACCCACAAGCACATGATCACAGATTCCACGTGACACGCAGGCATGACACCTCAATGGTTATCCTTCTTCATCTTTATGATCAAAGTATTACGCTCACTATCTGATCTTCATAATGTGTCTTTACTACCCTTTTCAACCTGGGACCCATGATGTCATCAGTGCTAGATGTCACCATGACGTAATGCCTTAAACAGTAGATGTTGATCTCTTTGTCTTTAAGGAAATACCCTTTCCATCTGATCAAATAAGACTTCATCAATCTTTACTTTACCTTTGCTCGACCAGCACGACCCCACCATGAACATGTGTCTTCAAGGTGTAATTCTTTGATAAATTGATCTTGAGCACTTTGGCATCAAGACTTTATGCCTACCGCTAGATTAAAATAAACTTTCTTGAAGATTACCTTGCCGCAGATGGGTCCAAGCTCTGACAACTTTCCATGCGTCGATAAGGCGTAATTCCTTGATCATTAGATTTTGATCAAATTTTCTTTAATCCTTTGTGCCAACCGTTGGATTGAATGGAACCTACTCGAATATTGCCTTTACCTTGGTTATGAACCACTGGTCCCACTTAGTTAGAAAAGACACGTGTCATTTAGGCTTAATGGCTTGAACATTAGATCTCGATCATCTTGACTTTAAGCCTTTAAGTCGACCATCCGATAAAACTAAACTTGATCGGTCTTTAATAAGATGAAGACATTGCATAAAGGTGACCCCACTATCCATGTGGCACCACGGATTAATGGCTTAAAAAATAGATCTCAAGCACTTTGTCTTTAAGTCATAACACTAACCACACGATCAAAAGAGACTTGATCGATCTTTAACTTGTCTTTTAAGCTCTGATCTAAATCAGACATGTGTAAAAAAAGTTTGATGCCTTAATGAATAAAACCCTTCAACTTAGTGATTAAGGCATCATGATGACCATCCACTGAAAAGGAACTTGTTGTCACCTGGGGTAAATAAATTAAGTCAGGACTTGGGAAATAAAACTTAGGAAAGAAACCCGCTTAGGAAAATAACTTTGGTCCCACTCGACAGATGACTTAAGACACATGATGAATTTAGAGCTTAAGTGGCAAAAAAGGTAATCAAGGAAGATAACAACCACCAAGGAGTTAGAGTTTAAGAGGCTCTTTCATAGGGGCTTATTTTGCATTTAGGCCTTTAAATACATGAAATAGGGGTAAAACCAGTGACCTAAAAAATATGCAGAGAGTGAGGCAAAGACAAGGAAACATGGCAGAAACCATACAAGTTGGGCTCTACCCTTGTGGGAGCCTTATTTACTCCGCTTGTAGCCGAAAATGGACAATATAGGAAATTTGGGTAACTATTACATAGAGACCACTTTGGGAGTTTGATGTTTTGAAAGCCTTGCATAGAGAATCTAAAAGTTTATTGTAGTCTTTATTTATGATATAATACATTGAGTGTGTGAATTATTTTGGATGATTGATATTTTTCTTTAAGGGTTTCTCTAGGGTTTTAATCTTGCATCATATTTATGGCATGCTTATTTATTAATTCTCATTATGCATTTTGAATATGTATTTTCTTTATTTTCTCTCTTGGGTTATATGGAAATAATTTATTATGGCTACAAATATCCTTTTGAATTTTATGGCTCTAAGTCACTCTTGCACTCTATAGATATGTCATTTGACATGCAATTCTAAGATACTACATTATACTTTTCCTCCTTCTAATTTACCTTAAATTTTGTTCTTCTTTATTTTCAACTTGACAAGCAATATTGGAAACTACCTTGAGTATATTGAAGGATCACTTATGTCAAATTATTATAGGAAAATCCCACCATTGACTAGCTTTACAATTGTGAAAATCATCTATAAACATCAAGTAACTAGGAAGTGATTTAGATGTTAATTTTCATGCAATTTTTTAATTTTTTAGTGCTCCCACCAAAGTATTCATAGAATAATCTAAATAATAATCATTAAATGCCTTGATGTAAAATTATGCACATTGAATGCCTTTAAATACTAGTAAATATCAACAAATCACATGCAATTTTCTCCAAGTTGACTCATGGAAAAATTGAATACATGAAAACCTAGTATTTTAAATTTACATTTTTTGAAGTCAAATTTGTGCAATTCAAGATTAATCTCACATTGTTGAATTTCTTCAAATAAGGAAATAGCCATATTAATGTGGGAATTCGACATTTTAACATAGAAAACATCAATAGACATTATAGACATCAAAATAATAAAAGTGTAGGTAGATACAAATAGCTCATGGGTAAGTGCACCAAGATGGTGAATAAAAAGGGAGGTATAAGTGGCCACTTTTTTCTTAAAATTAACTAAACCTAAACTTGGAAGAGAAATTTGAGACTTGTGTACTCAAAATTTGAAGATGTCAAAAGAAGATGAATTATAGTGCTCTGAAACAAGTTTTTGAAATAATAAGGTTTTTTTTAACTAGATAAGTTTTAGGGGGTCAAATCCTTCAAACACCAAAAATGTTTCCTACTTTTTTCAGCAAAACACAACATAGTGTTTGATGTGTGTCGCAGAATGTTTTAGATACATTTAGTATTTTCAAAAAATCTTTGGTAGAAACATAGTTAAGAATGAGTACTAGAAGTTGTGTAATTTTTTATGAATTTTAAAAGTGGACGCATCCTAAAAATCAAGTACATATTTGTCTGTTGTGGATAACTTGCACCAAACTAATAAAAAATTAAATTAAATTTTTTTAAAATTGTAAAGAATGAAGTTTAGGACAAAAAATTATTATTGTATAGTCAAAAAATGGAAGCACTTCCATGATAGACTAGTTTAGCCTTCTGAGTAAGTGGTTTGTGGTCATGACAAGCACCTTGAGTGGGTTCCTGATCTAGACTTGGCTTTCCCCTTGTTCTGCCCCACTTTCCACTTCTTTCCGACCTGATTTCTACATTCTAGACTATAGACCTGAGATCTTGGACCTCAAGGTCAGGGTTGACCTTTTTGGTCTATGTTGACCTTGACCCTAACCTAGGTCAAGGTCGACCTCAACCTTTACTCAAGGTTCAAATCTTAGGGTCCCACAGTTTCTGGATGTTGGTCTTTGCAAAAGTTGTTTCCTGCTTCCGGGTTGGCTGTTTTGGGTTCCGAAGCATTAATTCCTAAAATATATTTAATATAGGTCCTCTCCTAAGGGTAAAGGCTTTAATGTGAATTTAATTATCCTATGTCAGACTCCTTAGAAGATTGTTCCCTAGTTTCATATAAAAGGGACCTTTCTCCTCTCATTTTCTCTAAGTCTTCTAATCGTGATCAAGCATTTCTCAAACTATCATCAAGTGCAATTCCAACGAGCTAAGGAGCAAGAATTCAAGAAAGGATTCATCCATCCTCAAGAATTCTAGCATCCATTTTCATGAAGGAGATCCATTGGAGGCCATTGAAGGATTCAAGCTACATAGTGCCCTTTTGGTGATCTCTCCATCCACCTTCCTCCAAGCCTCTTCCAAATCAAGAACCCATTCAAGACTTGGTGTTGGAGATCTACAAGAAAGAGATTGAAGACATCCTACATTCTACATTTCACATTTTGGTGTATACTTGTGGATCCATAGATTCAAATCCACCACAAGGACTTTTTACAAGCAAGGTGAATTTATGCATTTACTTTGTTTACTTCTACAATTTCAATTACATATATTTAAGGTTAATTCCAAAACCGGGGTTTGACTAAGGAAAACCCCTCCCCCCCAACAAACAAACCTCTTTTTCTTTCAGGTATAGGTTTGAGACTACAGATTTGGACTCAGATCTAGATACCCTTTTCAGCTTTATTTCGGGCTCTGTGAACAAATTTTCTGTCGACGCCATACAGGTCAGGGTCGATATTATTAGGTAACGGGTGACATTTTTTGGTCAAGGTCAACCTTTTTCATAAAACGGTGTCAGATCAAAAAAATATTTCTAGATTTTGTTCATCTCTATGTTCCAGTTCTGGATCATACTTTAGATTTTCTATAAATAGTCTATAGACCTCAGAAAACAACATTTTCCAGATCTGCAATTCTTTAAGGGTTGTTCTTCTTCTCATCCTTTTCAATTACTGTCATCTATCATATCTACATTGTCAATTAATAGAATTTAAGATCTTCATATTTACTCTCATTTCCAAATGGTTGATTCATTTATGCATTAATCCTTCTCTTGGATTGATCAACTTGGATCTTGCATTTGTGCATTTGGGAATAAAGGTGGAACATCTTTTCTTCCTCATAATCAAATTTCAATACAATTACAATTTAAATGTAAAGGTTAGATAAATATACAATCAAACCCTAATAAAATAAAACTAAATAAACAAAATATTTTTCTTCCTTTACATTTTGGTGAACCCATGATAGACAACTCTTTCTTTTTGGTGTTAGATTTACATGTTTATGCTAGATCTTGCATGTTCTTTCAATTACATTCAAAATTAATAAATAAAAATTTTGTGTTAAGTTCATTTGCATTATATTGGTGTATGAGCTTTACCACCTCTACTCATACTTATAGTATCCTAGTTAGAAGAAGTCATAGACTTATGGGTTCCTTTGATCCCGAGTCTTCCTCTCCTTTCCTTAGGATTCCCGATGATAATTTGATAACTCATGATTCCAATCCTTCTATGGAGCATAACTCTTTTCACTCATCTCATGATGAGGATGATGCTTTAAGAGTTCCTCCTGAACAAGTGTAAAACCTTTCAACCGAACTTGATAAAATGGGAAATTGGCTTATCCAAGAAAACCATAATCAAGATTCTATCCAAGCTATAGAGGCTCTTAAGA
>MU227025.1:1920153-1930593 GCA_018584345.1 Thuja plicata
GTGTGTGTGTGTGTGTGTGTGTGTGTGTGTGTGTGAGAGAGAGAGAGAGAGAGAGAGAGAGAGAGAGAGAGAGAGATGTGTATAAATAGAGGTAGGGAGTGAGGGGGTACATGTAGAGTGAGGGAGGGATAGATAAAGAGAGATGATAAAGAATGAAGAGTGGGAGATATAGATAGAGAGATAGGTCTATATTTTGTGTAGCTCTCTTGTGCAAGAGGATGTGATATGTCTCCTTCTCACATTGAAGATTTAATGAAGAAGAAAAGTTGCAGCAACTTTATAATCCATTTTTTAAAATGGTGTTGGAAACTCAATTTAGATTCAAATATGATTTGGAGGCACCAAGACAATACACTCACACAGCCTCATGAAGTACATACAACAATCATCTGTATGCACATCGAGAGAACACACAAACTTACAATGTTAGGAGATTTTATGCAAAATCTATTTACCATGCATTTTTTAATCATCTTACTCACTCCATGATGCGGAATCTCTTTGATGCATTTAAATTATAGTTCAAAAGAGAATTTCCAACTATAATGTTTGAAAAAACACCCTCCTTTATTATATTTTGATGCATGTTCATACCCTATTAAAAAACCTCAATAACTCAATGTTGTGCAAGCAAGGAGACTTCTTTAAAAGGTTTTGGGGTTTGGTTTTACACCTGCAAAATGCATTTGCTGATAGTTTTTAAAATATTTTTTAAGTAATTCTTCTTCTACGTATTCTATAATAATGAAATTTTAAGTTTAAAGGAATTCTGTCAAACAAAACAACTACCTTGTCCTAATCTTCCTAGTGAGATATTGGAGAATGTTGTGGATCATCCCGCTCTCTCACATTCCTCATTCCAAATTGCTCTCAAACTTTAGCAGCATAGCAGGATGCATGTCTTATGTTTTAATAATATTTATAATGGCCCCCACTTTATGCCCTTCCATGTCAACCAAACAAATTTCCTTGCTATAATTTTTAAATCATTTTAAAATGATTTAAATGATCTTTAATTTATTTTCTATACAATTGCTTTGCAAATATGGAAAGTGGGCCCCACCAAATTTTAAATACCATCCTTTAACTTCTATTAATTATGGAAATAGAAATGTATGTACATCATTTAATGATTTAAATGTTTTTCAATCTTTATTCTCATATATTTAGTGCTATTGCTCTTAAATAAACATCCAAGAATCAATATCTCTTCAATCATAGGGTAAAAGCACAATAATCTGTCACCTTTTAGGACAATTTGATTGGCTCGGCCGAGTTAGACTCGGCCTAGTCCAACTCAGCCCAGTCAAACTTAGCCGAGTCAACATGGCACCGAATGGCACCTACGTGGCCAAGTTGGCTCATGTGCAAGCCAATGGGAGGGCCAGTAGGACTCGGCCGAGTCTGACTTGGCCCAGTCTACCTAGGTGGCATGCCATGTGGCAGTCAAACCTCCAAAAACATAAAAAATCTAGAAGTTTGCACTTCTGCTGGTTTTTTCTCTGCCCAAACTAGACAATGTCAAAAAAATAAAAGTGCCCTTTTCTAGATCTCAGAACTACGATTCTTGACATATAAATTTTATATTTTGTTGATTGCAAAACATTGAACAAATTTGTTAAAAACTACATGTAGGTTATTAAAGCTTTTAGAAGTCGTTGCTTCGGATAATATAAAAAAATTCTAAATCAATTCAGAATTTTTTTAAAATCATAGATAAAACTAGAGAAGAGAGTCATCTTCAATAATAACATCTTCAATAATATGTAATTTATTTGGTTTTTGGTATAGTTTTGATAGGATAAAAATGGCGGGAGACAAAAACTATTGATTTCAAGTAAGTTCGACTTTGAATACTTATAATGGGAAAACTATACATCGAAAACACTTCTTTATTTTTTTATGCACTACCTATACATGTCATCTAAAATATGTTCTGAAATTGGAGGAAAAAACAATTTTTTACTTATAATGATTTGGCGGGAAGTAAACTCCCTGATTTACAGTTTTTTCAGAAAATAAAAAATAGACCTAAAAAATTCAAAAAACATATTAATTTTGGTTCAAAATTTTTTTAAAAAATTATTGGCATATAATTCATCCTATTTGACACATTTCATCAGTTTACATCATCTTCAAATTCTCAATAGAAATGTGACTTTTATGCCCTTGAAGTTTTATAGTTTTTGTGTTGTTGTCCTTTTCCTTTGTAAAAGGGTGACAGATTATTGAGCTTTTACCCCATATCATTATTTGAATCAAAATAATTTAAATGATATAAACATTACAATCATGATTAAAATCAACTTTAGATGCCCATGTGCCCAACCTAAAACAAATGTTATGAGACAAGTAGACCTCAAAATTTAGGATAAGGATCATTAGAGCTTTTTGTTGTTATTATCTCTTTGGCTTTCAATAAATTTTTACCCATGTTTTAGTATAAAAACAAATTTGCCCTCAACCCACAATTGCATGTATCTCGAATGAAAACATGAAGTGGGTTGTCGTTTAAACTTCATTTCTGAATTATTTTGCAAATGCCCAGAACTAGACATGTAGCATCTAGAATTGCCTTAAAAAACCAACCAAAAACTCACTTGGAGCCCCCAAATAGTGTGTCCCACTTTTTGGCCAACTTTGACACAGAGATCAACATTCTAAGAAAAAAATTCACTTTCGAACACCTATTGCCGCAAAAATATTATGAATTTGAAGATGATGTAAACTAGGGTCTTTTAGCATTTTCTGTCTAGTTTCTAAATATATTTAAAAAAAAAAAATTTCATTTTTCTTTCTCCTTCGAAAAGTGGTTTGTGTGAAAAAACTGTGTTTTTAAGAAGTGACTGTCACTTGGATCAGCATAAATTTTTTTTAAAATATGATAATGATGTAATTATTTCGAGATTATATTTGTAACTTCAATATCTAGAGGATGCAATTGGTTTCATTCATTTTGGGTCAAGATTTCATAGTTTATTAAGTTCTAAAGTGACAATAATTGTAATTTATACATAAGGTCACTTGGATCACTCTAACTTGATCTCTATATATCGAAATTCTTTTTTTTTTATAGAAATGTAACACAAATATGCTTTTCCTACATATTTTTCTTTTTTTTTTTGTAATTTACTATTTTTCCCAAAGCCTTGAAGAGACAGGTTGTTGAATGACCAAACAACTTATGTTTAGTTAAAGTAATATTTGAAAGTGATAATGAGCTCAATATGTATTAAAATTATATTCATTAGAAAGCTTGTTCCAAATTGAATCATTTGGCATCATGTGTTTCAAAAAATCATTTGATTTGGTCCCTGTCCCAGGCCTTGAAAGACCATTTTTTAAGAGGCTTTTTTTTTCTGTCGGCAAATTTTCATTTTAGGGGTCTTCACGCGAAGGGCTCTGAGGTTCTTCACGCAAAGAGCCCTGTCTGAAAAGTCCGGTGAGAATCACCCAGCCGGAAATTTACCTAGGGTACTTTGCGTGAACTAGGTGGCCATTTTGAATTTGTTAATTTTTTGAAAATATAGAATGGTATAAAAGTAATGCTTTTTCTTTTCAGTTTTTTACCAAATTGCAAAATGTGAATTCAATTTTTATATTATTGATCATTTTTTACAAAGGAATTTTTTGGAGAAGGATTGTTATTTGTATTTTTTTCGAAGGCATAATTTTGGAGAGGAGAAATATTATATGAAAGTTTTTTTGTGAAGAAAAGAACTTTTATTGCTGATCTTTTGGAAGACATTTTTTGAAGAGAAGAAATGGGGAACAAGAAGGGAAGACAACGTAAATCTGCTAGAAAAAGGTCACCTGGTATCGAACAAAGAAATTGTTAAGCTTCATTGGCATATTATCATAAAACTAAAGAATGTGAAGGATAAGCTGAAGTAGGAGGGTCAAGTGAAGTCAAATAATTGCACATTAAAGAAGGGTCGGGATCACTCCCTATGAAAGCTCAAGAAATTGATATTGGAGAAGGTTCAGGATCATGTGCTCCTACTAGTATGGATGAACTTCTAAATCTAGCTCAAAATGTAAAGAGAAATATTAATTATAGAAAGTTAGATCATTTACTTACAATAGATGTGGAGAATTTGAGATCACTTGCTAATGTTCAACCCTTAAGTCTTGCTAAGAAGAGGTCAATGAATATGATAGAAAGATAAATATTGTCTAAATTTGATAATTTAGAAACACTTGAACAAGCCCAATTGCTTTCAGTTATACTTATAAACAAAAATTTGGAAGGGGCATTAAAATTATTGGGTATAGACACAACATCAAAGAAAAGAAAAGTTGTTGACATGCAAACTAATATGATTGAAAATCTTAGGAAAGGTTTGAATCGGGTCTCAAACTAAAGATAAGACCATTACAAGAAAAGTTATGTTAACATCCATTATAGGTAACACTTTGCTTTGAAAAAGACAAATATCTCCAGTTTCATCTCGGATTGGTTTTAGTAGGAAAACAATATCATGATATGTTAATAGGAGAATGCTTTTGGATGATATAACCTTGGAATGCGATTGGAAAATCATGTGTATAGCTCCTCATTCTGATAGGATTGATGGAGGAATCAATAATTTGGTCACATTATTTTGGAATGATAATACACGTCCTTCATCAAACAGCAGAGATGTTATCAGACATAGAATTTCAGCTAATCAATATGAATATCATACGAAACATTGGTTGGACACAACACAACATGAAATGTATGTGTCATTTTGTATTTCAAATTCTAATGTAAATATTGGGCAAATATTGTTTGAAAGATTGAAGCCATATTGCATCAAGACAAAAAAAGTGTTTGAAACTTGTTGTCGTTATCATATTGAATTTGATCTCCATCTATCAGGTTTTTCAAAATTCTGTAGAAGACACTTATGGTTTTGAAAATGCTCCTCCTAGTAGACGAAGTGAGTTCATCTCATCCATTTGATGTGACAAAAGAGATGATGCATCTAGACAAATAGATTGCATAAAAGGAATATGTCAAACATGTGCTGATTTGACTCTTTTTCCTTTGAAAAATGAAAACATTGATGTAACAAAGATGGTAAATTGCAAGAGTTACAAATATGTAAAGAATGAAACAAAATTTGGGAAAGAATCCAAAAGGTTAGAATATGTTGAAGGTGAGATAAATGTTGGATTATTTATGGACAAATTTAAAAAATTGATTCAACCCTACATTCATCATGCTTTTTTTGCAAAGTGGAAAGCACAACAATTCCAAACACTGGGAGACAATTTCTCACTTGGAACTATTGTATCAGTTGTTGATTTTGCAAAAAATTATTCCTTTATTCATCAAAAGGCAATTCAATCAGAACACTATTTTTTAGAGCAAATTACTATTATGGTACATGTGGGTTATCGACACGAACAATTATATTTGGATGGTATTCAAAGCACATTTCAAGCACGGGTCATCAAGAAGCAATATAATTTTTATATAAGTGATGATAGAGAGCATGACATTTATTATGTAGAACACCGCTTCAAGATTTCTTTCGCAAATTTGAAAGAAAGAGGTATAAAAATTGATAAACATTATGTTTGGTCAGATGGATGTGCTGCACAATTCAAATCATCCTGACCATTTTATGTACTATGTAGGTATCATCGTAATGATAACATACCACATGTCTAGAGTTTCTTTGAGAGTGGACATGGAAAAGGTGAGCATGATGGTGTTGGAGCTTGCATCAAACGTGCTATACGAAAGTATCAAATAAATTATAAGGGATTTCATATAAAAAATGTACATGGTGTTGAATGGTGCAAGACACATTTCACACCAAATGAGAATAACATGTCACCAAGAATGACTCAAGCGGTACCACATAGAAAATTTTGGGAGATAAAAGGTATGCACACATTTTTAAATTATTCAAGTGTTTAAATTTTTATGTACATTCTTTATTCAAATTATATTTATAGAATGTAATATTATATATGCATTTGTTCAGGTGTTGATAGAAATATTATGCATGGTTGCAAGCAGATAGAAAGGACATGATCTTTGCATTCAATTATGAGTATGAATTATCGCAATTGGACGTTGAACACTAGGGACTACTCATGCTTTTGTTGTCATTGCATTGCTGATAATTATGAGGAATGCATCAATCAAGACCATGGATATGTAGGTGCATGGAATCTAGTGCTACTAGTTATTACTGATACATTTGATAGAGATGAAGATGAAAACTTTGATGATGTTGCTTTGATTTCTACTGATTACGATTATATCTCGAGATTGGTCAAAATTGGTAAGTATATATTTCACATTATATGGTCCATTGAGCTACATGTATCTAGATAAATAGATAGATATATCTATAGATTGAACTAAGTAAATTTTAATATCTCACGTGTATATATATATATAAATTTATTTTGCAGAAGATGTCTTTGTAGTGATTGCTGTGCGTGGAAATGTAGGAGTTGGTTATTATTTATTGCATTGTACTGCAATGAGGATGAAGTTACTTGAACCTGAAGAAAGTGATGGAATTTTGTTCCCCATAGGTATGTATTCTTTACAACAATATATTGAACTCAATTTGTAAATTTTAAATTTTAACCTTTTAACAAATTTCAAATTTAGTTTGTTTAAATTTATATTGTTAAAATTTGTGACCTGTAGGTTTAATTGTTTTAGAGGGAACATATTTCAAGAAAATCAAAGTGATTCAGCATGGTATTCACTTTGTTGATTACCAACTAGAAAATAATGTATTTCAATATAGTCACCTAGTAGTTGCCACCTCCATTTGTCTCCATACAGTTAAATCTTAACATGGACATCGTAAGTGGAGACTAGATAGTGAGGTTCATGAGAGATTATTACACATTCTCTATGAAAGGTCTGAACCACTTGAGTTGTTCCAAAAAGTATAATATGTATGTACCTATTTCATGTGTTAGGACCTACTTGATATTTGTGGATTAAATTGACTACATGTACTTTGTTGATATATTTAAACATGTGATGGACTATAATTTTTTGTTATATTCAAACATATAATGGACTATAATTTGTTGATACATGTATGGTTTTATATGTATGCTTTGATTGTTCAATGATTTTTATAGATTTCTTAAATTAGTTAAAGCTCCCCTTAAGACATTAGTTTGAACACTAAAACATGATGAAATTAGTTCTAGAATACTTATTGTCCATTAGTTACATGTATTAACTTGTTATTTTTAATGATATTAATTGTAGACCCCCTTAAGACATTTGTTAGATTACTAATGACATTTTTTAGATTACTTAAATGTATGCTTTGATGGGTCAATGATTTTTATAGAGTTCTTAAATTAGTTAAAGATCCCCTTAAGACATTAGTTTGAACACTAAAAAATGATGAAATTAGTTCTAGAATGAGTTAGAATACTTATTTTCCATTAGTCACATGTATTGACTTGTTATTTTTTATGATATTAATTCTAGATCCCCTTAAGACATTTGTTAGATTACTAATAAAAAAATTTAGATTACTTAAATATATTCTTTGAGTGTTCAATGATTTTTATAGAGTTCTTAAATTAGTTAAAAATCCACTTAAGACATTAGTTGAAAACCAAAACATGATGAAATTAGTTAGATTAATTATGACATTTTTTAGATATAGAATGAGTTAGAATACTTATTTTTTAATCAAATCATATCATCTAATCCAATGAAACCATCTAATAAAATCATAACATCTAATCAAATTAAACCATCTAATCAAATCATATCATCTAATCAAATGAAACCATCTAATCCAATGAACTCATATAATCAATGAAACCATCTAATCCAATGAACTCATGTAATCAAATGAACTCATCTAATCAAATCATAACATCTAATCAAATGAAACCATCTAATCAAATCATCTAATCAGCTAATAAATATATCTCGAATCATAAACTAAAAATATCAAATCCAATGAAACCATCTAATCCAATGAACTCATCTAATCAAATCATAACATCTAATCAAATAAAACCATCTAATCAAATCAGCTAATCAGCTAATAAATATATGTCTCGAATCATAAACTAAAAATATAAAACATATAATAATGGCATATATAATGAGTCTCAAATCAAAGATCTGTGCAACATGTCCTAAAATAGAGATTCATTTAGGCGCATGCGAACAGCGCGACCCTCTGACCGAATGCCATGACCATCCTCTGGCTGTGAAGCAACATCTAATCCCCATGAATATAAATGCATGTATATATAATAATATTAATGTCAAATACTTGAAACATTATAAATGCATGTTTAAACTTACATATATTTAAAACTTACCTGACCACTAGTAGGTGTCAAATCTGTTGAATCTCTCCTATGAAAAGGCTTTGAGCCAACACTAGAGGTAATGTGCTCTACCCAAGTGTCATGAGCATCCTCTGGCTGTGAAGCAGGAACTGACTCCTACAAATTTAGTACACAACAGTTCGTAATATATATACATGCATAGTAATATATAATGTAAGGTACAAGTACATACAAATGCATGCTTAAACCTACGTGTATATTTAAAAATTACCTGACCACTAGTAGGTGTCATATGAAGATTCTCTAAGCCCACACTAGAGGTAATGTGCTCTGCTAACTGTGCCTACAAAATATTATACATTGAACAAACATCAATACACATATCTACAATTAATTGTTCACTAAAACTCCTGGAAAGGAGAAAAGAAAAATTTATATACTTGGGTCTCAGGACCAATAGGATCATCAATGCGCTCCACCATCATATCATCAACCAAAACATCACCCACACCACATCTAGTCCTAAACGTCTCTATTAATGAAGACTGTAGGGGTGTGTTTAGCTAGGATGGGAGTCCTGTAGAGCCACTAGGATGAAATAACAACTTCATAAATGATCCAACATCACTGCCAGATTCCACCTAACTCAACCCACGCAAATTCTCATCAAATATGTTTAGGCCCTTGGCTGTGATACATACATCTCCAACCTGTATACCTGGCTCTACAGCTGCAGACTGATCTTTGGGTGTAGAGCACTCTATAGAGTGCTATGAACTATGATGTGCCTGACTAGATGGTATAGAGTGCTCTGTAGAATCTTGTGCCTGACTAGATGGTGTAGAGCATTCTGTAGTGTGTTTTTCCTGACTAGATGGTGTGTCTTGTGTTGGAGGAACTACATGACCTCGTGCAATTCTGATGACATCTCTAACTGAATGTGATGGGATCCTCTACATTTCTGCAATATAAGAATATGACAGCAGGAGATCCTCCAAAAATTAAAGTGCCACATGAAAATGACTATGATGGATAGAAAGCACTTGTATCTCACCAGGTGGAGGAAGAACAAAATCTCTATATGCCTCATCACTGACCCCTATAGTAGTACTAGATGAAGCCTTAGAAGATGATCTCCCTCAACTCGGTCTAGTCAAAATATATCTTCCCACTGTATCTAAAGTGATGGAGGTGGCTATAGATGCAATCTCCCCTATCCTATTCACTACTCCCCTCTGGGAAGCAATGACCACTCTATCTGCAGTAGCAGCCATCATCGGTGCCACTGCCAGAGTCTTGTGCCCAACTAGCTCTCTATGAGTACATACAACTCGATTAGCCCTACAATACTAATCACAGTCGGAAACTCTATTGCGTCCCTAACCCTAATATCTAGGTAGATCTAAATATTTGACCTTGAATCACAAACAGAACTCAGTGTACAACTGATGAAGGGTGCTCCCCTTCATGCCAAAAACACATAACAGAAACAGAGAAGAAACAACAATTTGCAAGAACAGAAAATGGGCTTCTTATTATCTCCACAAATGTGGAATTACAAACTTTTAGAATTACAATATGCAAAGCCACATGCACATTCCCCTTACAATATTTTGTAGGACAAAACCTCAAATTATTACTCAGATCCACCCAGAACTGCCCTAGACAACACTACGGGCCTTCTTTATATAGGTAATTTCCACTGCCCGAGAAGGTTCCAGAAATCTAGCCATTAAGGCCGACTACCCTTAGCATTTAATTATTTTTCACTTTTATTACAAAAGGGTCGACTTTAAATATTTACAAAACATGAGATTAGGTAGCCCAACTTCCGGAAGCCATAACTTTTGAACCGTAGCTCCGTTTGGCTATTATAACAACTTTTCGAAAAGGAGAGATCGTGATCTACAGTGTCTGACTTGTGAAGTGCTAGTTAGCTGGGAGTTCGACCTCGATCCAGAGCCTCTAAGGTCCTGAAAATTGAGCTCAAAGATTTTGCACCCTAAAATCTCAACAACAAATCCTTAATAACTTTGCCAATACAGATGATCTGGCAATGAAATTCAACTGGCATTCTTATATGACTAAGATGAACCTTCACCTGGAAAATTAGAACATTCTGAGTTCAAACGAACAACTTACTAA
>MU227025.1:1955589-1968047 GCA_018584345.1 Thuja plicata
GAGAAAAAATAGAAGCTTCAAGCATCGTGGGGTTTGCATTCATTTGTCTTCCTTTCTCTTGCTTGTACATTTTATTGCTCATGTTTCTGTTATTCATTTAGTAGTTATTGCGTACTTGATTTGCATTTACTTGTGAACCTTGGCTACTAACCCCCGCCCTTGGAAAGCTGTGGGAATCCGGAGAGAGAGGTGTACAATACTAAGTCACAATTTTCTAATATTTTGTAATGTATACTAAGTCACAATTTTCTATTATATACTAAGTTACAATTTGCTAATATTTTCTAATGTATACTAAGTTACAATTTTCTAACATTTGCAAACATAAATATGCTACAATTTTTTAATGTTTTCCAATATTTTCTAATATTTTCTAACATTCTACTATGATTTTCTAACATACTAATATAATTTTCTAACATATTCTAAAATTCAACTATCATTTTCTAACATTTCTACAAACTAAATATTATTTAAAACAAATAATTAACTAAAGTATATATAAAACGTATAATTTACAATAAAAAATGAGAAAAATGTGTGTACCTGATACTACTAACAATCACAAGAGGTTGAAGAAGCTCAGGAGGTGCTAACGTTGTACTGGTCATCACTGGTTCTCTCTAAGCCCCGAGTCCACAAAATCTCAAATAGTGAATAATAAAAATGAAATGGGTAGTCGTAAATTTATACAATTCTGGAAAAAAATGGCTTCATGTGGATTGGGGCTTCGTACAAAGTACCCCACGTAGGGTACTTCACGTGAAGTAGAGGCTTCACGCAAAGTACCCCATGTAGGGTAATTCACGTGAAGTCTATTAACCACTTCGTGGGAAGCGGAGACTTCACGCGTAGCCACCAAAAATGATTTTTTTTTAAAAGTCCAAAATCCTTCATCCTAAAAAGTGGGACACACTATTGGGATTTCACCCTAGCACCAGTGATAGGAGTGATTACTAAAATTTGACTTAGTCTTAAAATTTATAAGATCTCCTAAAATATAGAATTTGCATTATGACTTCAACGATTTGAATCCACTCTCAAACATTCTGATAAAATATAACTTAAAGTATAAGAAAGGAAAAGGAAAATGTAATTATCATTCAAAATATGTACATATTTTTGAGAAATTAAAATCCAATCTAAAACATGTACTTCATTTCACTTTTATTGAGAAAAACACGTACATTTTTTTTTTCCTTTTATATATTAATCAAAATGTGTATGTGTTTTGTTTATTTAACATAATGCGTATGTGCTTTTATTTCAAATAACACATGCATTTTGGCTTGGATTTTTTGAGCCATAACACATATGTGTCTTTTGAATTGTTAAAAAACATGTACGTGTAAGTGCACTAAGATGGTGTGCAAAAAATGAGGTACAAGTAAACTTGAACTTGGAAGAGAAATTTGAGAGTCATGCACCCAAGATTAGAAGATGAGAAAAGAACATGAATTGAGTACTCTGAATATAGTTTCTAAACAACTAAATTTTTCAAAAAATGGATAAGATTAAGAGGTTCAAAAATGTTTCTAAATAACATAGTGTATGGCGTGCACATCAAAAAAGTCATAGTTGAATTTATTGTTTTGAAAAATCCTTTGGGAGAAAGATAGTTAAGAGTGAGAGCTCAAAGTTGTCTATTTTTTTGTAATTTTTTGTTTAGTATTATATTTTAATGATTTTTTGAAGTGGGCACATCCTGAAAAATCAAATGCATGTTTGTGTACCAAAAATAACTTGCATCAAAATAATTGAAAATGCATTCTTTTTTAAGTGTAAAGAATCAAGTGCACAACAATGATATATATATATATATATATATATATATATAATTTGGTCAAGTAGATTAAAAGTTATCAAAAAAATGGTACACATGTCTCTGAGAACTATGAAGACACTGGTAAAAAAAAAAAACTTTAATATGTTAATGTCGTCCAAAAATAGAAAAAACTATATAGTTAGAAAGCTCAGAAGACGTGTGAAATTATGGTGGTAATTTGACAAATACCCAATTGATGATGTGTAAACCTAATGACGAGGAAGTTAAGAAACCAGTTTGGAAGAACAAAACATGTGAAAATGGGGGGAAATTGAGGGAAATGAAACTACCAAGCCTCATCCTTGTTATCCGAGCCTATTACCTAGGCTAAACATGATCAAGGTTTTAAACATTAAAAGCTGTGATCGGGTTATATCAACATAAACCCATATAGATTTATGGACATATATATGTATATGTATAATATGTTTCTATGTATATATGCATGTATTATGTGTGTGTGTGTGTCATTTTCAATCGTATTGTGTATCAACTAGGAAAGATAGGTCACCATATTTAGTTGGTGAAGAAATTTTAGAATTGGGGAAATTCTTTGATAGAGGTGGAACTATTGAAAAACCTCATCCATTTGGAAATACTAGCAGACAAGTTGAGATGTTTATGAGTAATGTGCTCAAGGAGCAGTGGACATTCCCAAGCTAAAACCCCTACCTAATCTTTCTCCCCCTCGCCCTTCTCTCTATATCCCCTCCTCCCCTTTCCACCATCTCTTCTCCCCTAATTACCCTCTATCTCTACCTTATGTCTCTCACCTCTCACCCTTCTCTCACTTTTCCTCTCACATCTATCTCCCCCTAATTACTCTCTATCTCACTATCTCCCCTCCCTCCTTTCACCATCACATCCCTTTCCCTCTCTCACCATCTCCATCACCTCTCTCTCTCTCTCTTCTCTCATATTTCTTCCCCCTATCTCAATCTCTACACCCTAATTATTGACACTTAAGACATCTTAAGACACCCTAATACCCCTTAATCTTTCCTAAGACCCTTATGACCACTTATGACACCTATGACACCTTAAGACATTGTAGGAGACATTACAAAGACATCCTAAGGAACCTTAGGACCAACTATGACACTTAGATCTCCTTAAAACATCCTAGGACCCATTAGTGTATCATAGGACCTATTTAGATACCTATGACCCCTTAGCACCCCTTAAGACTCCTACAAACTATTAATGTATCCTAGGACCCCTTATGACCCATTAATGTATCCCAAAACCCCTTAGGAACACTTATGACATCTAAAACCCATTAATGTATCTTAAAACCCCTTTGAACCACTTAAGACAACTAGGACTTCTTAAGACAACCTAGGGTCCATTAATGTATCCTAGGACTTTTTATGAACACTTAAGACACCTACAACCCCTTAAGATATCCTATGACCACTTATGACACCAAGGACCCCTTTAGACATTCTAGGACCCATTAATGTATCTTAGAACCTCATAAGACAACTAGGACCCCACAAGACCCATTAATGCATCCAAGCATGCCCTAGGACCTATTAATGTATCCCAATACCCATTTATGTACCCTAGGACCACTTATCACCCATCAATGTATCCTAGGACTTGATAATACATACAAGGACCTCTTAATACATCCTAGGACCCATTAATATATCCTAGGACCCCTTAGGACTAGTTAAGATACCTACTACCCATTAAGACATCCTATTACCCAATAATGTAATTATGTATCATATGACTCCTTAGGATCACTTGTGACACCTAGGACCCCTTAAGACATCCTAGGAAAACATAAGACAGTTAATACCCCTTAAGACATCCTAGGACCCCTTCATGTATCCTAGGATGCCTTCAGGCCCATCAACATGTCCTAGGACCCATGCACACTCATTAATGTATGCTAAGATCCCCTAAGATCCATTAATGTATCCTAGGACCCACTAATATATCCCACGACCCATTAATACATATGACAACCCCTTAGGACCACTCAAGGAATAGGTAGGACCCCTTAAGATATCCTAGGACCATCTCTCTCTCTCTCTCTCTCTCTCTCTCTCTCTCTCTCTCTCTCTCTCTCTCTCTCTCTCGTCCACATCATCATATCCATCTAATCTCTCTCTTCTCCCTTCTCCCTTCTCCCTTCTCGCTCTCTCCATCTATTTCCCCCTGATTATCATATTTCTCTCTACCTCATCTCTCTCCCCTCCCTAATTACCCTCTCTCTTAATTTCTTCCCTCCCTCCTCTCACCATCTCTTTCTCTCTTTTATCCCCTCTTCCTTCATCCTCACTCAATCTATTCCTACTTAATTACCCTCTTTCTCTCTCCACCACTTTTGTCTCTCTAACTCATCTATGTCCCATCTCCCCTCAAGCCCTTCTCTTTCTTGCCTTCCCTTTTATTTATTTAGAACTTGTTTTAGGAACAAATAAAGTGAATGGGTTTTTAAAAATTAAAACTCGTACATGTTTCTAACACTATGAACATTGGGCATTTAACACTATGAACATTTGGAATTTAGGGACTAACTACGCAAACGTGTTTTGACTAAACATAACCCATTTGTGTTACTTTGAGTTAGATTACCTTTTCAACAGCCAAATCAGGACTTTGGCAACTGGTTGAAGGGTCCAATACAACTATTAACACTTTTTGGGTCATTTTCAGACAGTGTAAGAGATGCTTTTTGTTTTATATGAGCTCAAATGATTGTATTCTTTAATATTGTTGATTATAAAAAATGATAAAAATTTCTAGTTGTGTTTGGTGATTTGATTGTATAAGATTGTGTTCAATATATTTGTAAAATGATACTATTTAGGATAATTGATATTAATTATGGGAAAGAACAAGAGGAACAATCAAACAATGAGAGGCAGCAAAGGAAATGGAGTGTATGAGGAGATCATGTGAACAAATAAAAATGGAAAGAGAAGATATGTCATCTACACCATCTGAAATTGATGTAGCAAATGAACCTAATGCAATTGAAGAGGAAATCACAATGAATGATCAATCAAATGATTAACATACGCCAACTCAATTTGATGTAATGAATGTACCTAATGCACCTAATGCAAATGAAGAATATGCACTAATCTTAACACCTCCTAGAATTATTCATAGAAAACTAATGTATCTGATCGACATTTATGAGAATATTTTCAAGCCAATGTCGGATAAATTTTTTGAATGAACTTGTAGAATAATGGTTAAAATAATATGGAATAACTATTTTGAAAGCTTAAATAAAACTAAAAGATGTCAATTAATTGTTCAAATGGTTAAAAATATGAAATTTAGAGAAATTAAAAACTATTGGCTTATGTCATCCAAAAATAATAGTGAAAGAACTAATGTGAAATCTATTTGATGTATATCAAGCAGTTGGTTCAATATCACATACTAAAGATTCTAATGTTACTTGATGTGTTATCACATCAACCATAATGGGAAAGGAAATGAAAAAATATCATTTAATAATCAAAATAAGTAAGTCGTTAAAGGTAAGTATAAAAACATTAAGAAAATGTCTTAGGGGGGTAGGAGAAAATTGAGGATCCTAATAGTAATTCTCTTTGGACATTCTCGGGTAGAGTTCCATGCAAAGACAAGGTTGTTGTTGATGCACTAAGAACATTAATTGAAAAATGTTGGCATGAAAACACAAGGGTTTTTCCGCACCAAAGAGATGCTTTTAGAAAGAGAATTGGATCTAAAATTCGTAAGCCACATCCAAAAAAATATTTGGATATGATTCAAACAAAATTTATGAAAGATTCGTTCAAAGGTTTCCTCAAATAAGAATTAGTCAAAGATTTTTTGAAATGACAATACCTTTTTATGTTAAGATTAATCATGCACATAAAACATGTCTTGTAGGATGTATATTGTATTTTCTATGCATTATGATATTTATCTCCATATATGTCATACTTTGCACACTAATAATGTTTTACAAGAATGTGGTATGCAAGCACCTCCTAAGTTGCCAAGAGAATTTATTTCAAGTGTACTGTGTAAAAGAGATGATGGTTGCATTTATTATAAGATGATGTATTTGAAAGGTTCTTGTGCTACATGTTGGGGTTTGCAACATTTGCAGAGATGTCTACATCTAGAGAGCACACATGAAATTGGTAATAAACTAGTTTCTTTTATAAAATACAAAACTATCACATATGGAGTTAAAGATCAAAAAGAATTGAAGAGATGTGAGTTAGTGAAAAATGATTTTTAGTTGAATTTATAAATATTTTTCAAGAGTAACTACTTTATGAGTAGATAGTGAATACACATAGAGCTTGGTGGTTAGATGAGAAATACACGTTATGTAAGGACACTTTTCCCTTGGTGGAATTTCCTCTATCTTTAATTTTGCTGAGAATTTTATACTACAACCTTAAAAACAAGTGCAATATATGTATTTCCATTTTAAACAAGTTACTATTTTTGTACACATAGCATTCATGCATGTACATGATAGAAAAGTGGAGGATAGAAAGGTTATAAGAAAGTACAAGTTCTATATTACTGATGATCATAATCATTCAATGGAGTTTGTGCAAGGATGATTTAAAGTTATTTATGATAGTTTAAGGGAAAGAGATAATTGCACCTCACAATTGAAGAATGCAAGTATGTTCTACTAATTGACTAGGATGCATGTGGCAAGTTGTATACAATATTTTTAGAATTTCAATGAGGCTAGACATGGAAAGAGAGAGCATTATGGTTGAGGAGCATGTGTAAAAGAGCCCTTGCTAGAGAGGAATTGAAGTATGAAGGTGGCATCGATTTAATAGATGCAACAACAATTTTGCAATGATTTAAATCTATGATGAGACTAAGTAATATTGGTATGTCTATTGTTTATATATTTGTTTGGTTGATACATGAATATAGCATTGAAAACTATCAATATTTTGTACACTTACATGATCAAGTGACATGTAGTCATTTAGAAGTTCAAATGCAAGGTCACTAGTTATTTATACTAGATAGATTGTATGTTTTTTCTCTTCATGTGTGTTTTTTTTGTGGGAAAAATTTGAATCACAAGAGTGGGATGACCACTGGTCTTGTAGACATCTGGTTCCCATTGATATATATCAAGTTCCCAAATCACTACAATTGAACTACATGGAAACATCATTGAATTTTGACCATATCTCTAACCTAGTCAAGCTAGGTAATTTTTCAATTTATTACTCAGGTGAAACTAATTTTTAACTCATTTTATTACACTTTATTCTAGGTATTAAATTATCATTCTTTAAAATGCGGATCATGTGTACACAGTTGTTGCAAATGATAAAAATGAAGAATAAACATATTATTTTTTGTGTCATTGTATTGAGGCCAAACAAATGTTAATATAGGTCTGATTACTGAGAGGGGAGGCATGAATCAATAATCAATAAACTCATAGATTTCAACCTCTTTAAACTTTATGCACCAAAACATTCAACAACGACTAATATAAATAAAAATTTCAAAGCATGCATCCACAAGTAATCAACCACACAATGTAAAGACCATATGTTTCCTTGTGGAAAACCAAATGGTAAAAACCATGGTGGAATTTGGTACCCACTAAATTTGTACTCTTCTAGAATATTCCCTGTTAGGAGATTACCTTGTTAAAGGTTACAAAAGCACTATTAGGTGCCACTCGATTAAGGGATTTTCCTGTAGATCTGTTAGGATATTTTCCCTCCTAGGAGAAGCCTTGTTAGAGTAATTTAGAACATTCAATTCAAATTCCACCTTGTTATAATATTTACAACAAAGATCTGTTACGATCACCCTGATAAGGGATTTCATTGTTACAATTGTTAGAAAGCAACAGATAAAGTGACCTGTGAAACTTGCACTACCTCTACATGATCAGATCCAATTAATCTCTAAAATTCTTCTCCACACACTATACTCTTCCTTGTCTTGATTGCACTTGATTCCTTCACTTTCTTTGTCACTGAATCCTTCTATAATTCACAATGAACAAATACCTTCTTCAACTTTCCAATATGTAGATTTTATTCCACTGACTTAAAATAATCCCTAGATCTGAGATATGAAAAATCTAGATCATATTAGGTAAGATAAAATGAATCTAACAACTCATAAACCATTTTTCTTTGACCGCGTCGACTTACATATAGTTTTCACCATGGAAATTGAACCATCTTCAAAAACTCGTTTGACCAAAAGAAACTTCTTGAAGAATCTGCCTCAACCATATACCTCGGGTAATGTGATGTCAAATATGTTCCAAAAATCATGCAACTACCTTACTACTTCATGAAAACATCACTGATCCTATTGCCACTTCAAATTTCTTCACCGATTCACTAATCTTCATTACATGTTCAAGAACTTTTTCTTGTTTACCTATTCATCATGTTTACACCGCTTCTAGTCCAATAAACTAGTTATAGCTATCAAAAATATGAGTCGCGGTCGAAAACATAGTATATGGACATTGTTCTCAACAATATCCTATGACCACTCCATCAAATAGCTTACTGAGTTAAGATAACATTAAAATCACTTGTAGTTTGTCACTGACTATTTTATTAGTTACCTAGTTTGATTACATTCAAACATAGATAACTCAATACTTCATATCAAAATTCATGATTACAAAATTATCAGCATAACACATAACATATTATTCCTTTAGAATATCAGCTTCAGAATCATATTTAAACTCGTAATTCACTCACATGTTATCTGCTAACATACTGAAAACACTAAGTCAATTAGTTGACATCAATGACAACCAAATAACGGATTCACCTATCATCAAATGTGTACCAATATTCATAAATGCAATACTTAGCATCACTACATCAGTTATGCTAACAATCTCCCCCTTTGGCATTGATGGAAATACTCTTATCTTCTCTTAAATCCTGATTTTTGATTGATATCACCTTGTTGATTTCTTGATGGCAACACTATGTCTCTCTGATGGCAATCCTCTTATTGAGTTCTGCAAAATGTTTCCACCTTTTTATGTTCCTCTTATCATACGTATAATCACTTTGTTATACTTATTCATCAACGTCAGTTACTACCCTTTTCATCTCATCCTATATGTTCTTCTCTTGTTTTCATACATATTCTCCTCCTTTTGTCAATTGCATGTATTCCCTCTATATGAAATACATATTCTCTCTCTTTGGCAACAATGCCAAAGGTGTCTAATAATTTAGTCATCTCTGATTATACTTGACTATTCCTTGCTTGTTCTTTCCTATTCACTACATTACAACACCATACTAAGACTTCTTCTTTATGGAGTAGTCCACCTCTACATCAATCCATACGCATGATATTATGATAAACACATATGAACTGATGCAATCAGCATCATCCTCTAATTAACTTCATATAGGGGAATAACCCCCAATCTACCTATGAGATACTCAAAGGTATCCTTTGGTAATGGCTTGGTGAATATATTAGAAACTTGTTCTTTAGTAGGCACATAGTCAAGCCTTACCTCCTTCTCCTATACCTATTCTCTTAGAAAGTGATATTTTATTGCAATGTTCTTTATCTTCGAGTGCATCACTGGATTCTTGGAAGTGTTTATTGTACTAGTGTTATCACAATCGGTTTTGTGACCTTCTCATGAATTCTCTCAAGAATCAATTTTATCCATATCACTTGATGAAAGTTGAGAGAAATAGAAACATACTCTTCCTCTATAGTAGATTGAGAAATATAATTATGCTTTTTACTAATCCAGGAGACTAATATTTCACCAAGAAAGAATGCTCCACCACTTGTGCTCTTCCTATCATCAACATTACCTGCCCAATCTACATCAGTAAATACATTCAAAGATAAATATCCATCCTTACCATACCATAGGCCATAATCTTCAACCCCCTTGAGATATCTAAAGATCCTCTTCACTGCAACCATATTTGATTCCTTTGGGTTTGAGGAAAACCTTGCAAGAGTACCAACATCATGTGCAATATTTGGTCTACTGTGAACAACATACTGCAATTTAAGGATCATGGATCTATATAGAGTTTCATTTACCTCTTTGGATTCATCCTCCTTAGATGTTTTTCATCCTATGACCATAGGTGTTCCCACTGGTTTTGAGTCATCCATGCCAAAAAAATTTAGAATATCCTTCACGTACTTGGATTGATTGATGTATATCCCTTCTTTTATCTATTGTACTTGAAGACCAATAAAGAATTCAATCTCTCCTATCATTGAAATTTCAAATTCCTTCCTCATTTCTTCTACAAATGACCTTCTCAATGCTTCATAACCACCAAAAATTATGTCATCAACAAAGAAATCAATATCATGTCTTCACTTTCAGATTTAAGATATACATTTTTATTGTCCCTAGTTCTTGTGAAACCAATCAGAATAAGATAAGAATGTATCCTTTCATACCATGCTCTTGGAGCTTGTTTCAGTCCATACAATGCTATATGAAATTTACATACCATGTCTAGGACCCACCATCCAAATTTTGGCTCATTTTCCAAGATATAGGTCATCATTGGAAAAATTTCCCCTAGGAATTAGGCCCATATTTTTCCCAGGGCCCTATGATGCGGTATGATGGAGTATAAAAGGATTTATTCTCTCCCCAGTTTTCAATCTATTATCCATTATCACATGCAAGCATTCATCATCAAGATTTCAAGCAAGCAAAATTGAGTTAAAGACCTGTTCTATAATTGAGCATCCAAGTCCTCAATCTTTCCAAGCATTCTTCCTTTTTGTTCTTCAAGAATTGTTTGAAAACTACAACATCTATCATTCAAGGCATTTATTTCATGATTTCCATTTAAAATAAGCTATTGCACCGACATTTGTGATGACAACCAAAGAAGCATTATATCATCAAGGTATAAGGTGATTTACAATTAAGATCTGGTTTCTATTTCATCTTTTCTTATGAAATTTCATTTATTTTTCAAGGTTAATTCCTAAACATGGGTTTTATTGAGGAAAACCTTTTTTCCCAATCTTTTACCCGATTTTTGTGCACAATATTAATTGATTAGATAGGTCTATTTCAACTATAGAGGAAGAAAAAATAGAAAAGAAAACAATAAATAAAAACATTGAAGAATTAATTTAGACATATGGTCCATCACATAGGTATTATATAAGAACTTTATATAGCAATCCAAAAATTGATCTGCCTAAATCCAACCAAAAAATTCCTTTCTATAAAGAACATTGAATACCTTTTTCTCTTGGTCAATGAAACATGACAACTCCAAAACCACTTTCATGACCTGATAACTTGGGGTTGTTTAAGAACCACTCATAACCTTTTCCAAATACTAATTTCTCTTTCATTTCTTTACTTCATCCGTTGTTTGTCCCTTTGACTTTTTCAACATCACAAGAGAAGATAGAACCATAATAGCACTTAGGGTGGGTTATGAAACTATCCCAAACAATTTTCATAAATTAAAAATAGATACATCTTCTTGTCCAACTCTTGTAATGGTAGTCAATCTATTTGAAATTTGAGAGATTAAGAACTCATCGATACTTTTATCCAAATTGAAAGTGTTAGAAAAAATGAAAAACATAGATATAAAAACAACCCCTAGGAGAAAATCAACATAGTCATTGAGCAATAGGATCTTAATAAATAAAAGATTTATAAATGTTTTGGCACAAGTTATAAATAGGCTTGCTACAAGTGCAAGAAACCAAATATTTAGAAACATAAATATGTGTAATTATATTTATGTTGATCAAAATAAATGTTTATTTATAAGTGAAAATCAAAAAATATAATAGATATGTCCCCACTCTTAGGCCCTAAGTCCCCATAAACAACCTCATCCTTAAAACATAGGAACAACAAAGAATGAGAAACATGTCATTTTGTTCTTTTTCTAAATTGAATTCATAAATTTTTTTTTTTAAAACATAAATTCTCCTAAATCCATTATGAAACTCTAAACAACTCTTATATATAATCCCTCACCCATTTTCATTGGCATTCACAATTACCATGATCATTTTCATGCTTGTTGCAATGAATTAGAAAACCAAGGAAAGAATAATAAGGGAGCATGCATCATATATGATTAGTATCACCTTTGAATATTCACATCTTTTATACAAAGGAAACTTATGGTTTTGAGGCATAAAATTTTGAACACACCTTGCTTGATAATATATGATGATTAAAATTTCCAAGTGATGAGCTTGGAATGCTAGATAACAATTTTATATTTCCGGTATATACTAACACTCTTAGTCTAAAGATGATCCTATGCTATTCATCAAGAGTAAAACCTAAGATTGCCTCAAAAGCAATACCCTATATTTACTTAATCCATCTCTTTTATAAATAATACTATTATTAACAAACCTTACTTGATATTCTTCATATTGAAATATCTAGATGTCTACTCATCATGAACTATCATGATTGTTAATTTAATATCATTTTAATAAACTTTTATTTCTTTTATCTCTCCTTATATAATAAATATATTGTAGAGACCTATAATGTCTATTAATTAAACTATATGTATTTACATATATATATATATATATATATATATATACATATACATATGTGTGTGTGTGTGTGTGTGTGTGTGTGTGTGTG
>MU227025.1:2060164-2104534 GCA_018584345.1 Thuja plicata
CTTCGTAGTATGATCTTGTTTGGGTAGGACCACACAAATCTGTATGCACTAGGTCCAATTTGTTTTCAGCTGAGTTTTGCTTGCTTCTGAAGGAACTCCTTACATGCTTTCCCATAACACATTCCCTGCATATTATGTCAACTGGTCTTGCAATACTAAGATCTCTGACTTCCTTGACATTACTGATCTTTACTATATTATCAAAATTGATATGACATAGTCTCTTGTGCCATAACCAACTGTCATCCACCTTTGCAAAAAAACAACTTACATCAGAATTGAGCTGAAAAAATTTACCTTTTGTTTTGGAGCCTGATGCAATCATGTCTCCATCCTTGTTGTTAATGATGCACTTTTTGTCTTTGAACTCCAAATGATAACCTTTGTCAAGTAGTTGTCCAACACTTAGCAAGTTATGATGTAATCCATCAACATATAGAACATCATTTGTCTTGTTCTTTCCATCCAAAGTGATAGAACCTCTGCCTATGATAGGTTTAAGAGTGTTATATCCAAATCTAACCATACCGCCTTTGTATTTGTCTAAATGAAAAAATCTATCTTTTTCACCTGTCATATGATGAGAGCATCCACTGTCAATGATCCAATCAGTTCTAATGTCTACTTTGGAAATTAGGGCTAACTCTTGTTCTTCCTTTTCATCTGCAATGTTCATTTCCTTAAGCAACCTTTCCATGTCTCTAAGGGCAACAAATCCAATTTCATATTCTCCTGAATCTTCATCAGTTACACCTTCTTCAACATGATAACATTCCTTCTTATATTTGGGTTTGTAATCAGATCTGAACTTCTTGACTCTTGTGGGACATTTAGATGCAAAGTGACCAATCTTGTTACATGAAAAGCATTTGAATGGAAGCTATCCTTCATATTTTCTTTTTCCTTTCTTTTCTCTTCTAGCAATCATAGCAATGATTTCTTCAACTTCTTCTTTCTCATTATGACTGGAAATGTATAAGGATTTCTTACCATGGACTGAGGCTTTGAAATTTGTTTCACTTTTAGGTTCAGTCTTCAATCTTGATATCTCAAATGCAAAGATTTTGCTTATCAAAGTCTCTCTCCTGAATTCTTGTGACAATTGCATGGTTTCCTCTAGAATAGTGATCTTGTTTTCATAGTCTGATGTTAAAGTGGTTAGCAACTTGTCCATTATATCTTCTTCTGATATTTCTCCACCATCGTTTCTGATTCCAGAGACTGCTTCATTTATCCTCTGATTGTAAGCTCTAATGTTCTCTTTAGGTAACATCTCAAGACTGTTGTATTTCTTTTTCCATGTCTTCTTGTGTGCATTCTTTGCTTGAATATCTCCCTCAAACATATCTTCTAAATACTTCCATATGTTATATGCTCTGTCAATTTTCTTGATCTCAAAAAATTCATTGTCGGATAAGGCGTTGATTAGGGCTTCTTTGGCAATTGCATTATTGGTAAATGTTTCCTTTTGTCTATTAGTAGCATCATCCTTTGCAAGGTCTTTTAGAGATAGAATTACAACTTCTTGTGTGGCAATTTCAAAGATCTCAAAGCCAACACACTGTAGATGTTTTATCATTTTGTTTTTCTAATCCAAATAATTTTCTCCATCAAACTTAGGGCTTTCTTTTCTGAAGTAAGACATCTGATCTACCTTAAGCTATTAGGATTCTTCTTCAAGGAACTTGGCTCTGATACTAATTGTTAGAATAGTCCAAAAGGATAATTGAGATGGGGGGTGAATCAGTTATCAGTAACTTTAATTCTTTTTACTTCTCTAACTTCATAATACAACAAAGTAAATGCTTAATCTGATAACACAGTACACAACACACAATTTGATTACGGGGAACCAAATGGTAAAAACCCTGGTGGGAATTAGCACCCACAATGAACTATACTTGTTTATGGTAATCCCTGTTAGAAGATATTTCAACCCTATTAGGATTTGTACTTTACAATGCAATAAGTATAGATACATGGTTAAGGGTCAGACCCTGTTAGGAGTCTTTTACAAATAACCCTGTTAGGGGTGGTGGACTCACTGTCCAGAAGCTCACTGCTTGATGGTGAAGGCTACAACCTTTTGTATAATAGATATGCACTATATCTGATGATGAACTATAGAGTAGACCTATTGTCTTGACCAGTTCCAGTGTATTACAATCTTTCACTTCTTCTTCACATGGACTCTTGATGAATGAACCACATCTTATCTTCTGCTCTGTACATCTTCTATCTCTTTTCATGTCATTCACACTTAGCATATCACAAATGACTTTCTATAAGTATCTATCTTAGAGTATGAGATCATGGGACCTGTAAGACAACTCTTCATAACATACTTGTCAGCTCTACTAAGCACGCAAGCATAATTACAACCGCGCAAGTCTAAACTGAATAGATGTGACGCTTCACTAAGTCGGCCTCACTAAATTAACTCTAACTTTGCAATCTTCTTGAAACATGTTTGGCACCTTTAGATGAATATCATCAACTCATAACTAAACATGAATATACACACGCATATCTTGAAGATAGGCGCAACTCAAGAAACACGTTATATGCGTCGGCCCTAAACAGTTACACTTCCAGAACTGTAACTGCCAATAATAGAATTACATAACTTTACTAAAACATCATATCTAGGTCTGTGTGTATGAGCATAACATAATAAACATGTCAAAAACATGTATCTATCCACACAAGTCTTCATATCATCATTATGATAAGTACATACAGAATTACTACTGTGTATTATATGTTGTCATGAATGACAAACATACAATCAATCAACTGCTCAGAATCAAATCTCTAATAGTTAAGGTGATATTATTTTGTATGTGAACTACATAGGATCTATATCAGAAATAGGAGATTTCACTTACCAGGTTAATTTGTAATTTTCTATCATTCTAACAAGTGAAGCAAAGTGTAATAAATCCTTCTTGTAAGGTGGATTTAACAGTCCTTTATCAAATCTCTTAACCAAGTGCACACTTAACAGTGTTGCTAAAATCTCTTAATAGAGTAGAATTTAATAGGTCTCCACTGATACTCCTAACAGGGTATATCATCAGAAGTGATCAAAATTGTAAGCCTTAACTGGCCCCTTCCATTCTGAAGATAGTGAAGTTTTGTGGGTGTAATCTCACGGCAGTTTTTACTTCCTAACAAGAGTTTTCTACGATATCATATCTTGTGTTATGTGTCAATTATGTTCATGAATGTTTCTATGAATTATTTACATGTTTATTAATGTTATGAATTGATATAACTCACACAAAGATAGTATAGATCAAATGGAATGGATATGCAATTGATTACAAAGGTTAATTGATAAAAGAACATAAAAAAATTTAGAGGTACTGATTCACCCCTCCCCTCTCAGTACTACTTCCCATTAAACCCAACAATTGGTATCAAAGCTAAGTCTCTTCTTGAAAAATCTTAAAAGCTTAAGAGAAAATATCATGCAATGGAGAAGTACAAACTTGATAAGAATATTGAGAATAAAAAGCTTCAGATACAAATATTCTATGAATAGTATAAAGAAGCTAGAATCAAGATGAGAGAGTTGTTGGATGAGACAAAGGAATGGCAACTCAAAGCAATGAAAAAGATTATCAAGAAGAAGAGATTCTAGATTTATTTGAGTCTTCAGGATCAAATGCAAGAAAAGCATCAGAAGAGAATGTCACTAATCTAAACGAGATCAATCAACATCTGAGAGAGAAAATAAAGATGTTGCAAATTGGTCAAGAGACCCAGATGGTTAAAATGATTGATGTGATGAGTTTTTCTAGACAAGATGAAACAGAAAGAACACTAACTACTGATAACAAGAGGAAGATTACAAAGAAACTACAAGAAAAGGAGTTAGAAATTCAGAGACATGTTGAGCATCACCATGAGCTCACAAATCAAATCATTCTCATGAGTCAAGAAGCAAATAGAATGAATGTTGAACTCACTGAAATAATACAGATTATCGATGAACTAAGATTAGAAAATGAAAAACTAAAGCATGAGGTTAGAATTCAGCAATAACATAATGAAGTTATTAGAAAGGCTAAAGAGAGAAATAAAAGAATGGATGATTTTCTAGAAGGACAACAACAATGGTCTAGGCTTTACCAAAAATGGAGAATCATCAAATCAATCCAATCCAAAGAATGTTATGAGAATCCAAGACCAAGAAATCTCACATGCAAACACTGTGGAAATTAAGGACAGACAACAAATGTGTGCATAGGCAAAATGAAAGGCATTCCTAAATCTACACCCTCACTCATAGGATTCTGTTATAAATGTAACAAGAAAGGACATAAGGCATATGAATTTAATACTAAGATAGAACAAATAAGGAAGGAAACCTACATGGACAAATACTGTCCTACATGCAAGATGAATGGGCACACAAGTCTTGAATGCTGTAGAAAGAAAAGACAAGCATGGTAACCTAAAGATCAAGACACTCCATATCAACCGAAGCATATTGGTAATCAATATGTATGGGACTATAATACTTGGACAAATTGTACAGCATGTGGAAGGTATGGTCACATTTCTACAAACTATATGAGACTATGGACAAGAAAGTCTAGAGGATGGACTAACCCAGGAATGGCATGCTTACACTGTCACAAAGTTGGTCATCTCAAAAAGGACTGCAGAGACCGAATGATAGAGACAAGCACATACCCCAATGGAGACACCATTGAAGATATCCAGAGGGCCAGAGACAATATGTGAAGACAATATTCAAGAAATGATGAAGCTAGAACAAGCAATACAAATGGTGATACCCCATCCAATGGATCTGGTGACATCACCAACCCCACATAAGCAGAACAAGTAAGTATCGAACTGCATTAACACTAAGCTATTACTTTACATCAGTTCCATAATATGATGAAATAATTCCAAATTTGCATAAGAAATATGCATCATGGTTATGTTGGAATTATTGGAATGATGTACTGAGAGGGGAGGGGTGAATCAGTACCTCTAAAACTTTTTATGTGGTTGGCCCATTAACCTTTGTGTCATCAGATTTGTATATTCCTATCTATTTGTTTATCTTTCTATATGTATGTGAAATCATAATATAAGTTCTTTACATGTGTAAACATTCAAGAAACATACATGAAAGTAAATAACAAATAACACATGATATGATATCATAGAAAACTCTTGTTAGGAAGTAAAAACTATGGTGGGGATGTCTACCCACAAAACTTCACTATCTGTAGATAAGAAGGGAGCCGGTAAAGGCTTACAATTGATCACTTCTGATGATCTACCCTATTAGGAGTATTAGAGTGGAGACCTGTTGAGATCTACTTTGTTTGAAGCTTTAGCAACACTGTTAAGTGTGTACTCTGTTAAGTGATTTATCAAAGAACTGTTAAGTCCACCTTATACAAAAGGATTTTAGTTGTGATGCACTTGTTAGAATGCAACTACAATATAAATGTTGATCTGATAGTGAGTGCAATATCTAATTGTTGATAATAGATCCTGTAAATCTTACAATGTAAATGTAATCACCTTGAGTGATTGAGTGATACCTTGTCTCTGCTCCTCGGCAGCCTTATCTGTGTTCTTGATAATTGATTTGATCTATTTCTAAACTTTGCATGAATTCTCTTCTGCTGCTTAGATACTCTCCATGGCTACTATCATTTTTCAACTGATTACAAGTTCCATTCTCTTATAAATGATTGAACATCTATATATACTAGTTTCTAGCTCTATTCTTGATTCACGCTTTTCAAATTAACTCTAGATCCAAGGTTTACAAATTGACCTTGATCTTTAGTTAGATATGTTTTCTAGATCCATTAGGTTGCTTGAAAACATTTACAATTTTCTTTCTTGACCCTCAAGCAAGGTTTTAAAACAAATAAAAATCCTATAAATAGAATTACAATGTTTTATCTGACGTGGAAAGTCAAATCCACTTTTTGTGGGTTCTGTAACTGACTGTCGGTTATGATGGTCAAGATTCTTTGTCAGTTATGTCGGTTTTCCTCCATTCTTTGCTCTGTCAATTTTCTGCTCTGTCGGTGTCCCTTTATTGAATTGTTCATCGAGTATGTTTTTTCTTCTTTGTCGGCGATGTTCTCAAAACTGTATCATCGGTAATGTTTGTCGTCAGTTTGACTCTTGTCAATGTTCATCGAGCAATTCTATACTTAACATTTTTCACGATAGACATTTTCATCTTGTTGGGTATGCTTTTTGTCTGTCGGTTATTCCTATACCGATGACCTTTATCATATTTTTCTTTAAGTATACTAATGTAAAAACTTAATGTCATCAATCTCCCCCTTTCACATTAGTATCAAAAACTGATTTGTGTAACATACTTGATGTATTAGTATGTACACATGTGTATACTTCTTCCTTAGTCATGAAATGACTCCCCCTATGCATATGCCGGTAAGTGTAAGTTTATGTACATATCTATCCTTGTTTTTCATACATTATACATATCCTTATCTCCTTTTTCTACTAAAGTATATTGTACATATGTATACATTACTCCTTTTTTGATAATGGGGGCAAAGGTACTTATAACTTGTCAAAAATGTGAGAGTGTGAGGCTTTGATTTCCTCCGTCATATTCTCCCATTTCTCCTTTAAATTCTCAAGATTCATGTACTCAAGTGTAATCCTCACATGCATTTCATATATGCTGTCTACCACAGTCATTTTTGGGGTTGAGATCAGATTTCTTGCATCTGTTATATGATGTTGCAGAGTGGTGAGGTATGGCAATATGTGAGCTTGTAGTTCTATAACCTCATTTCTGAATTGTGTCTCTACATCCCATATCTCTTGTCTCAATTTGTTTACCTCTGTGATCTTTTCATGATGCAGCTTTATTGTGTTTGCATCAGAGGTTAAAATTTGTGCACTAGCTGTTAGATTTGAATCTAGTTGTGACAGCTTTTCACTATTTTCTTTAGTGAAAATTTCTAATATGCACAATTTTTGAACTAAGGTAACAACTTCAGCAATCATAGGTTCTAACTGGCTTTCTAGTTTAGAGAGCTTTACCTTGTTCTCTGCCACTTCTTGGCTGATCTTCTCAACTAGTTTGTGTTGATACTTCATCTCTTCTTGTTCTTCCATTGCCTTCTCTGCATCTACATTTTGATTGTGATGGCGTCGGTAAGAATGACTATTTGTTCCATGACTGATATGTCATTTTCAATTTTGATATCTGGAACAAGTTGATGTAGAATGTCCCTTGCTTTTTCAAGTGCCTGGGCTTCCCTATGTGCCTTTTTAATCTTCTCTTATATTGCTTTTCTCTGACACATTACTCCACACTTTTGAAGTGCTTCAGTATCTAAAGTAGATACATCCCACTTGGGTATTTCTATTATCTCATCAAGTGTTACCACCAAGATATCATTCTTCATTACTTTCTTCTTCTTCTTCTTCGACTGGGAGGCAAATTGGTGTACTACCATTTGTAGACCTTGATATTGGATGGATTTTGTAGGTGAGGGTCGAGAAGATGAAGCATCTTGTTGTTTCTATTCTGAGTCCACCGGTTGGTTTTGTGAAGATATCTCTCCATTTTCTTTGGGTGTATCAACAGATTTATGTTCCTTTTCTTTCATGCTTTCATTATGCTTGATTTCTTCACTCTTTTCTTTCTCCTCATCCTTTCTCAGTGTTTCATCTATTTTAGTATCTTCACCTTTGTCTTTTTCAGTAGATAGCTTTTTTTGAGTGTCACTTGCATCCTTCATCTATGTATCTGTATCTTTTTGAGTATCTGATGCATCTTTATTTTCATCATTACCCGTGTCTTTGGGTATATCATCATCTTTCTTAGATGATTTCTCCTGACTTGATTCAATATCAATAGCTTGTATCAAAATTTTCATGTTGGTCGGTGTATTGACCTCTATAGTGTCATTAAGTGTATCTTGTCCGTCGGTATTACCCTATGCAGCATTGATATCTTCATCTTTTTGCACCTCTTCTACAGGGTCTTTTCTTGTAGTGTCATTGATGATGTTATCTAACCATGTTTCATCATTAATATCATTAGTTATGCTACCTTTTAATGTCAAATATTCTTTGGTAACCTCTTCTTCATTACTCAAGTCAATATGAATTGGACTTGGTGGAATTTGACTTTCTTCACTCTAAGTTTTTTCAAGAGTGGTGTCGGGCCATACTTCATCTACAACTTTAGTATGTTTGGGGCCTGTTGTATCACTCTCTTCTTTATCCAATTCCATAGATGAGTCATCTTGTACATCTTTGATGATTATTTGTTCTTTCCCTAGGCTAGCTTCCTTAGTGGGCTTTTTGAGTATCTTGCACCACTTCTTAATGCTTTCCTGATCAAGATCTATTAGCTTCCCTTTGAGAAATTCACATGCTCTCATTTTTGGTGAGAAATACTTTTCATATTTCTTCATCTCATTTATTTCTTCCTTCTTTGAATCAGAAGGCATAAGAGTAACAAGTACTCTTTCTCTTATTTCTTTTTCCTGATGTAGTGAAAATGTCCATGTAGCAGACAATCTCTCTATTAGTTCCTTGGGAACGTCATATTCTGAGAATAGTAGTGGAACATAATGATGTTTTCACATTTTAGCTATTATAGCTTCTTCAATCTTATTTTGATCCTCTATACTGAATTTTAACCATTTCCTAATGTTAGGATAAAAAATAGACTGTGATTCTGAAATATTCTTACATATTTCATCAATTGTTTTAGGAATCAAGGGTTATTTTTATTTTTGCACATCTATGTCAGCTTCATCCATAACTGAGTCTTCTAGATCGTCTTTTGTCCTAACCCATTTCCTCCTTTTGGTTTGTTTCTCCTTTGGTGAGAACGGTTTTCTCTTGTAGGTTCTCACTCTACCTTTCTTTAGTGGTGAAGGAGTTGCTTCCTTTGCAGTTTTGCTTCTTGTTCTTGAAGCAATTGTAGTTCTTGCTTTCTTAGGTGGAGGAGGAGCTGGTGAATCTGACTGTGTACCCTCTAAGTCATTCTTTTCTATTTCTTCACTGATAGGTGACTGACCCTCGGTTTGTTCCTCCTTACCTTATGTTTCCTCTTCACCTTCTTTTGTAACTACAAATTTCTTGGTTAAGTTTTTAACCATCTTGTCCTTCTTGTTTACAATTTTCTTGACAACAAGATCTGTCTTGATCTTTGGTTTGGCTTCTTTATAAGTGTCGAATCTTGCTTTCTTGTTGTCAACTGGTTCATTCAATAGTGCCTTGATGCACTTAGTAGTTTGTCTTGTTTTGATCTCATATTCTAATGGTGATATCCATGATTTCCTAGGTACTACTCGTTTGATATAGGTAAAATTTGTATCTACCATAAAACATATATCCTCTTTGTATTCTTCTATCACACTTTCAGGTATCCTTGTTCTAGCTTGCATCTTTTCCTTAATACTTTTGAAATAATCATTCATTAGGTCATCAAAGTTTGTTCCTAATGACTCTATATGCTCACATATCTATATGGTTAAAAGTTTGCTTGTATCCCATACTACTTTGCCTATGGAAGGAAAGTATTCTTCAAAGTAAAATAATATGCACATAATGAGGGAACCAAACTTACAAGTGTTTTTTCTTGAAGATCTTATGGTGTTCATGTTCTCCTCAAGTTGATTCAACAGTATCTCTACAAGATCCATCTTCTTTCCTAGTTTAATGATCTTGTAAGTTGTGCTCATAGTAGTGCTTGCTATACTATTCATTCTGCTGGCCTGGAAGATCTTATATCCTACCACACATGCACCAAACTTGAATTCTTCGTCGGTGATAGTGTTAACCTTGAGACCTCTCTTATCTGATTTTGCACCAGTTAGCTTTTCCAATTCCTTCAGGGATGGGTGCTTGTGAGCTTGTGGTTTGTCGGTTGTAGGATATCTAGTAACTGCATGAATAACATCCTTTGTTTTTTATTTTGTCTTATTAAGCCATAATGTTTGGTTATTCATTCTGCTAAGAACTATCTGTATCCATTCTGTCTTAAAAACTCTGGGAAAGTGTAATGCATTCGTGAGACCTTTCACTTGCAGATGCTTGTGCTCTTCTTTCAAGTTTCCAGCTTCATCACAAAGTTCCTTATAGGCATTATCTAGGTCTAGATCTCTTAATTCTGAGATCTTGCAATGTATATAGGACCTTACGTCCTCTACCATAAAAACCCTAGGTGGGATTCTGGAGAATGCTCTAGAATCATCAGGTTGTGATGTGATTTCTGGGTGCAACTTGTATTTAGGTTCAACACAAGTGCCTATGCTGATAAGATTGATCGTTTTCTTCTTATCTTCTTTCAAGTTTTCAACTCTTGAAGTAGATGCCATCATTTTCACAAATTTAGGGCTTTCCATAATTTAAAATAGTGTGGTCGGTGAATGTAGGTACTTACTGAATCTCTATGAATTCTTGTGAATCCTTTGACTTGACTTAGAATCTTGCTGAGGTCACACTTTAATTTTATCTTCAATCGCTTTGCTTAGCTCTACTTGGTTGCTCGATAATCATGGGTCCGAAATGAGTTCTTCCGTCACGCTTTTATAACTTTTGTGCCCTAAGTTTTCATTAATGCCCAACAAATCGTCGGTATACAAAGACTGAGTTTGTCAGTTGAGGCATAAGTAACATCTTTGGTGCAGGCACAAAGTGTCGGGGTTGCTAGCAGCTTCAACGACTTCACCGATGATTATCGGTAAAGTGGTGACGACAACTTCTATCAGCTCAAGGATTACCAATGTCTGTCGGTTTACACTTAGCGACTTGGCTTTTGTGTAATGACCGATACATTTCAATAAGTAGTGTTAACTTTTCTATGTGTGTTAATGGATGCTAATTTATACCCATTAACCGATGGTTTTTTTTCAATAATTTTACAAGTAACAATATAGTGCATCTTCAATAATGCTAATTTTGTATATATGATCAATATGTAAATGGAACCGATGCATAATATAACTTTTCATAATGCAGTTCCATACTTACTTGTGCAATTTAGTTGGAGTTAGTGATGCCACCAGATCCATTGGATGGGGCATCATCATTTGCATTGCTTGTTCCAGCACCTTCAATGTTTGTGGCTTTTACCCATATTTTTTTCTCATCTTCTTGATGTCATCAATGGTGTTTCCATTGGGATAAGTGCTTATTTCTGTCAGTCGGTATTTGCAATCTTTTATCACATGTCCAACTTTATGACAATGTAAACATGCCATACCTGGATCAAACCATCCTCTTGGTTTTCTATTCCCTTTTCTCATACAGTTGGAAGATGTATGACCATACCTTCCACATGTTGTGCAATTTACCCATGTGTTATAGTCTCAAACATATTGGTTACCTACTCTTGTTGGTTTGTAGCCATTATCAAGTTCTTTTGGTGTCCATGCTTTCTTATTCTTTTTCCAGCACTCCTGATATGTATGTCCATTCATTTTGCAGGTAGGATAGTACTTGTCCATGTAGGTTTCCTTCTTTGGATTTGTCATCTTGGATCTGCATTCATATGCCTTGTGTCCTTGCTTGTGACATTTATAACAATTACCAATGAAAGTAGATTGGGATTGAGGAATACCTTTCATTTTTTTTCTGCAAATGTTTGAGGTGTGGCCCAGTTTTCCAAAGTGATTGTATGATAGCTTCTTGGTCCTTGGAGTTGTATAAACATTCCTTTGATCTGATTGATTAGATGATTCTCCATTCTTGGTGTACCCTATTCTTGTGTAGTTGTTGAATCTTCTTTGACCGTCAAGGAAATCATCCATTCTTTTATTGCTATCTTCAACTTTCTTGATCAGTTCATTGTGTTGATTGTGATTTCGGACTTCATGCTTTAGTTTCTCATTCTCTTCTCTTAGCTCACCAATGATCTATATTCTTTCAATGAGTTCAGTATTTAATATGTTTGCCTCTTGACTCAAGAATAATCTGGTTGGTAATCTCATGGTGGTGATCAGTAAGTCTTTGAATATCTGATTCTTTTTCTTGTAGCTTCTCTGTAATTTTCCTCCTATCATCAATAGCCAATGTTCTCTCTGATTCAGCTTTTCTTGAATAATTCATGACATCAATCATTTTTACCATCTGAGTCTCTTGACCGATTTGTAGCATCTTGATTTTCTCTGTCAGATGTAGATTGACTTCTTGTATACTTGTGATCTCTTCTACTGATGTGTCTGAAGTTTTGGTTGTTGATGATTCAACATAGTTGAAATAATATGTAATCTCCTCTTCTTGATAATCTTTTTCATTAAGCCTATTTGCCATAATCTTTCTTTCATCAAGCAACTTTCTCATGCTTACTCTCACCTCTTTATACTGCTCCTAGTAAATCTGAATTTGCAACTGCTCATTCTCAATAGTCTTCTCCATTCTGTACTTTTCCATTGTGTTGATCTTTTCTCTTAAGTCTTTAAGCTTTTCAAGAAAGAGACTTAGCTCTGATACCATTTTTTGGAATTATTGGAATGATGTACTGAGAGCGGGGGGTGAATCAGTACCTCTAAAATTTTTTCATGTGGTTGGCCCATTAACCTTTGTGTCATCAGATTTGTATATTCCTATCTATCTATTTATCTTTCTATATGTATGTGAAATCATAATATAAGTTCTTTACATGTGTAAACATTCAAGAAACATGCATGAAGTAAATAACACATGACATGATATCGCAGAAAACTCCTGTTAGGAAGTAAAAACTGCGGTGGGGATGTCTAACCACAAAACTTCACTATCTACAGATAAGAAGGGAGCTAGTAAAGGCTTACAATTGATCACTTATGATGATTTACCCTATTAGGAGTATTAGAGTGGAGACCTGTTAAGATCTACTTCGTTTGAAGCTTTAGCAACACTGTTAAGTGTGCACTCTGTTAAGAGATTTATCAAAGAACTATTAAGTCCACCTTCTACAAAAGGATTTTAGTTGTGATGCACTTGCTAGAATGCAACTACAATATAAATGTTGATCTGATAGTGAATGCAATCTCTAATTTCTGATAACAGATCCTGTAAAGCTTACAATGTACATGTAATCACCTTTAGTGATTGAGTTATACCTTGTCTTTGCTCGTTGGTAGCCTTATCTGTGTTCTTGATAATTGATTTGATCTGTTTCTGAACTTTGCATGAATTCTCTTCTCCTGCTTAGATGCTCTCCATGGCTACTATCATTTTTCAACTGATTACAAGTCTCATTCTCTGACAAATGATTGAACATCTATTTATACTAGTTTCTAGCTCTATTCTTGATTCACTTTTTTCAAATTAACTCTAGATCCAAGGTTTACAACTTGACCTTGATCTTTAGTTAGATATGTTTTATATTCATTAGGATGATTTAAAACATTTACAATTTGCTTGCTTGACCCTCAAGTGAGGTTTTAAAACAAATAAAAATCCTATAAATAGAATTATAATGTTTTATCTGACGTAGAAAGTTAGATCCACTTTTTGTGAGTTCTGTAACTGACTGTCGATTCTGATGGCACGTCGGGCTGCTCTGTCAGTTCCATTGGTTTTCTTTCATTCTTTGCTCTGTCAATTTTCTGCTTCGTCAGTGTCCCTTTATTGAATTGTTCGTTGAGTATTATTTTTCTACTCTATCAGTGATGTTCTCAAAACTATATCGTCGGTAATGTTTTTCATCGGTTTGACTCTTGTGAATGTTCGTCGAGCAATTCTATACTTAGCATTTTTCATGATAGACATTTTCATCTCATCGAGTATGCTTGTTGTCCATCGGTTATGCCTATACCGATGACCTTTATCATGTTTTTCTTTGAGTATACTAATATCAAAACTTAATGTCATCAGGTTATACTTGTCAAAATATGTGAAGACTAGTCTTTAGGCATATATACCGAAACCTGTCGGTATACACTAAAAGGAAAGATCGCCTACACTTACCAAAGAAACATTGGTTATAAATTTTTAGTATTGACCGAGATGTATCGGTAAACAAGCACATGAACAAACTATATGTATTACCGAAACCTATCAATGAAAGCTAAGTCGGATTTGACTGCTCAAAAATTTTGTAAGCATGACCGATGGTAATAAAGTATTCACCAACGAACTCATTCCTCAAACACCGATGAGTTGGTGAGCATTTATTACGCGCATTTTAGGGAAATAATTATAAATAGGGCATTGGAGTGACTCATTTGTCATGACACCCAGAGCAAAGCGAGCAAAGGCAATTTCAAGGAGAAAGAAACCAAGTTGCAAAGCGATCACAACTTGACCACCAAGCACTCCAAAATAGTTCAAAGATATATGCACACATGAATAGTAAGTTCTACAAACCGATAACTCTATTCTTTAGGCATTTACACAGAAGCCCTAATTTCTAAAAAATGGCATCAACATTGCGATCCGTAAAATCTAAGACGGCTAAGAAGGATGAATTTGAACTCATCAAAAACAATGAATGTGAGGAACTAAAATATAAGATTCACCTAGAGGTAGCCTCACAACTCAATGACACTGTTGTGTTTTCATGCATACCAACTAGGGTTTTGCTAGTTGAGGACATTTGATCCTTCATACACTACAAGATTGCAGAAATTGGAATGGTGAAGCTGGAAGAAGCTTACCAGAAGCTTTGCAATGAAGACGAAACACTTAAGGATGAACACAAACACATTGAGGTAAAAGGGCTTACCAATGCCCTAAAGTTTCCCAAGGTCTTCAAAACTGACTAGATTCGGTTAGTGCTAAGCATAATGCACAATAACAAGTTATGGTTGGATGAACTGAAGGAAATCACATGAGATGTCATCCATGTGGTCACCGGTTACCCCGTAACTAATAAAGTAAAGGCGCTCAAGCATCCACCGAAGGCAAAGACTGAAAAGATAACTAGAGCTAAATGGGATGGGCGTGGACTAAAAGTGACAACCATAGCCGATGATGAAATTAAGTTTGGTGCATGTGTAATGGGTTATGAATTCTTCCAGGCTAGTAGATTAAACAATATTTCTTCAGGTGCTATGGATAAAACTTACAAAATTCTAAAGAAAGGCACACAGTTAGACTTGTCCGAAATGCTCCTGAATCAATTAAAAGAAAATCTCACAACAATCAGAAATGCAAAGTCAAACACATGTAAGTTTGGCTCATTAATCATGTGCATTTTCTTTTATTTTAAAGAAAAGTTCCCATATATTGGAGATGTAAAATGGGACAGCACCAAGCCGGTAACCATACAAATCAATGAGCACATAGAGAATCTAGGAGATAATTTTTAAACTATCATGGATGAAAACTTTAATGTATTCAAAGATCGAATGTAGAAGAGGGTAAGAATCCCTGAGCAACTCATCAAGAAATTTAAGGATGAGATATGCTTCATGGTTGACACAGACCATACCTTCATCAAACTTGTAGTGGCAAGAACAACATGGTTTCAACCACTGGAATATGAGATGAACATTGATCATGCAACCAAGGCAATTAATGCCTTAATCAATGAGCCACTAGACAAAAAGCAACCAAGGTTTGGCACATATGAGGAGGTCAAGAAAAGAATCAAATCAGGCCTAGTAGTCAAAAAGATAGTGAAAAAGAAGGACAAAATGGTAAAGAATCTTGAAAAGATTCTATCTGCAGAAGAGGAAGAAGCTGAGAAAGATGAAGAGATAGAAAAAGAGGAGGAAACTGAAGAACATGTGTATGTTGGTAAAGATGATGACAAGAATAACTCAGAGGAAACAGAGTCAAATTCACCACCTCCTCCACCATCTAAGAGACCAAGAACTATAGCTGCTTCAAGGAACAAAAGCCAAACGTCTAAATAATCTACTCCTTCACCTCTTAAGAAAGGGAAAGTAAGGACATATAAGAGAAAAGCATCTGCACCGAAGAGAGGAAAAAATAAGAAGGGTAGAAAGTTCATCAGAACCCAAGAGGATATTGAGGATACCAAGAGAGATGAAGCCTTAGAGGCAGAAAATGTCAAGGTAAAGGAAACTGAAACCATTGATGACATTTGTGCTTGGATTGCAAACTCTAGATCTATTACTGATCCAAATATTATAAAATGGGGGAAACGAAATCAAGAAGATCAAAACAAAATTGAACAAGCAATGATAGCTAAGATGTATAACTTCAAATATGTACCCATACAATTTGAAGGAATCATGTACCACAGGAACACTTAGATATATTATCCGCCTGTTGGACATTTTCTTTGGCAAATGAGAAAGAAATGAGAGAGAGAGTACTTGTCTCTCTAATGCCACCTAAATCAACAAAGGCATAAATACATGAAATGATGGAGAAACACAAGAAAGAATTCTCACCAAAGCTATGGGTATACAAATTTCTTAAAGGCCAGCTAATTGAACTTGAAAAGGACAATCACAATAAATGGTGCAAAATCATGAATAGGCCAGTTGAGAAAGATAGCCCCAACAAAGACCTTCAACAACAAGATGTTGAAAAGGCAAACAAATATAATACATCCATTAAGCTAGATAAAGAGGAAGATGATACAGTAGGAACAAAGATGTAGATGTGGTAGATGAAACATGGGATGATACCACAAATGACAATGTTGTAGACACCAATATCATCGACATTACCGATGACCCAGGTAAAGAAATCAATAAGGATGAAGATGTCACTGTTGTAAAAGATACAACCGATGAACAAGACACAACAATTGATGGAGCATAGGTGAACATTCCAGAAAAACTACCAATATTGATACAAGCTATCAATATCATGCAAGAGGAAAGTAAATCACCTGACAATGAAACTCCAAAGGATGTTGGAGAAGAAGCAAATAAAGATAATACTGATGATCAACAAAACATCAGAGACACTCAAGATGTAACTGATACCAGCAAGGTTACAGAAGGGGATAAGGACAAAGAAGTGGATACTCAAGAAAAGACTAAGAACACCATGGAAGATGATGCAAAGGACTCAAATAAAGGAGACAAACCAAAAGATGGAACTCCTAAGGAAACAGACAAAGGTTCTACCGACGATGCTAAGGTGAATGTGGATACATCTACGGACACCCGACAAGCTGAATCTGATGCAAAGTAGCAGAAAGAGGCACAACAAGTCACATCATCAAGTACAACAGACAAGGCTAAGAAATTAGCAATGGTGCTACATTCCACTGACTCACAAAAGAAGAAGAAGAAGAAGACAAAGAATAACAAGTTGGAGGTTACACTTGACGAAATCATTGAAATACCGAAGTGTGACCCCACTACACTTGACATGGATGCACTGCAAGAATATGGAGAGATATGCCAAAGGAAGGCATTACAATAAAAGCTGAAGAAACAACATAAGGAGTCAATGGTACTAGAGACAACATGAGACATACTACACTATAGTGTACCCAATGTTGATATTGATCAAAAAAATCCCATAATTGATCAACTAGCTATCCTCACCGACGCCATCACAACTCAAAATGTTGATGCAGAGAAAGCAATAGAGGAGAGAGCATAAATGAAGTATCAACAAAAGCTTCTAGAGAACATTAGCCAAGAAGTGGCCGAAAATAAGGTAAAGCTATCATAATTCATATCAAAATTAGATCCAATTATATCTGAAGCTATAACCTTAATCCAAAAGCTAAGCACAATTGAAAATTTCACTCAAGAAAATAGTGACAACATAGCTAAGCTGGATACAAATCTAGCAACCCGTGCTAGTAACCTAACAACCAATGGAGAAAATGTAGTCAAACTACATTATGAAAATATCATAGAGGTAAAACGGTTAAGGCAAGAGCTATGGGAAGCAAAGACTCAATTGAGAGAAGAAGTAACCGAGCTACAGGCTCAACTTTTGCCAAACCTCACACTACTACAACAGCATATCAATTCTGCAAGGCAACTGATAGCAACTCCCGAGATGTCTGTAGCAGACAGCATCTATGATATGCATGCCAAGATAACACTTGAGAAAATGGCTCTAGAAAACCTGAAGGAGCAATGGGAGAAAATGATGGAAAACATGAAGTCTTCTCACTCACACATTTTTTATAAGCTCTAAGGTAATTAACCTTTGCCCTTATTATCAAATAAAGGGGGAAATGATACTTGTACAAAATATGATTGAAAATGTTATGTACATTTAGTCAAAATGGGAAAAAGGTAGATATGTATATGTACATTCATAAAGGGACAGTGATATGAAGAAGGAAAATATATCATATGTACAGATATACCAGCATATACATAGGGAGAGTCATTAAATGACTAAGGATTATATATGTTGTATATACTTAACATTTTGTTAGTATTTTGCACATATCAGTTTTTTTGATACTAATGTCAAAGGGGGAGATTGATGACATTAATTTGTCATTAGTATTCAAACAACACTTTCGGTATGCTTACACCGAAAGAAAGTAAAGTGAAAATTGAAGATCAGATTGGGAAATCACCAAAAATGACTAAGTACAAAATGAACCGATGACACAAGGTAGTGTGTAAACTAAAAACCACAATGCGGAGAGTTAAAGTGGAACCTGACAGAGGAACCCAAAATGAAAGTTATAGTGTAGATCGATGAAACAGATGCAGTGCAACCGACAGTAAAAACTGAAGGACAGTCAGGCATGAGTGAAAGACAGAACCAAAAGTCAGTTGCAGCCCGCAAAAAGTGGATCTGACTCCACGTCAAATAAAGCAAGGATATTCTATTTATAGGATATTTAATTGTTTTTAAATCCATTTCTTTAGGGACAAGAAACTTTAATGTAAGTGTTTTAAATCAGTCTAACTAATTAAAACACATAGACTAGGAGATCTAGGTGCAAGTTGTAAACCTGATCGTAGAGTTAACATTGTTTTTATCATCAACTCGATGAAATCAATCCATCTATAAACAGATGATGTAATCATTCATTAGAATGTGTGGAAAAGAGAGAGGAGAACAGAATGAGCACATCTATGGATTGAATTGAGAGTCTCAAGAACCAGAGCAGAGAAAGAAGAATTTGATTAGCAGAATCAAGAACAGAGGAAACTGATAATCAAAGGTAATATTCAATCACAGATAAGGTGATATTATTTTGTATGTGAACTACATAGGATCTATATCAACAATAGGAGATTGCACTTACCAGGTCAATTTGTAATTTTCTGTCATTCTAACAAGTGAAGCAAAGTGTAAGAAATCCTTCTTATAAGGTGGATTTAACAGTCCTTTATCAAATCTCTTAACCGAGTGCACACTTAATAGTGTTGCTAAAAGCTCTTAATAGAGTAGACTTTAATAGGTCTCCACCAATACTCCTAACAGGGTAGATCATCAGAAGTGATCAAAATTGTAAGCCTTAACCGGCCCCTTCCATTCTGTAGATAGTGAAGTTTTGTGGGTGTCATCCCCACCGCAGTTTTTACTTCCTAATAGAAGTTTTCTGTGATATCATATATTGTGTTATGTGTCAATTATGTTCATGAATATTTCTATGAATGATTCACATGTTTATTAATGTTATGAACTGATATAACTCACACAAAGATAGTATAGATCAGATGGAATGGATATCCAATTGATTACAAAGGTTAATTGATAAAAGAACATAAAAAAATTTAGAGGTACTGATTCACCCCTCCCCTCTCAGTACTACTTCTCATTAAACCCAACACATACATGTGTGTATATATACACACATGTGTGTATATATACATACAAGTGTGTATCCATGTATACACATATACACACATGTGTATATATACACAAATACACACATTTGTGTATACACAAATACACACATTTGTGTATACACAAATACACACATTTGTGTATACACAAATACACACATTTGTGTATATATACACACATTACATGTGTGTATATACACACATGCACACATGTGTGTATATACATATATCTATATATACATATGTGCATGTGTATACACACATGTATATATATACACATGTGTATATACATGTATGTATATATACACATGTGCATGTATATACATGTATGTATATATACACATGTGTGTGTATATATATATATATACACATCTTTATAGTCACGGATTCCATGAAATATTAAAATTGGTTTGTATATACATGCACATGTGTATATATACACATGTATATACATACATGCATATATACACATGTATATACATACATGCATATATATACATATGTGTATATACACACATGTATATATATACATCCTTATAGAAATATAATATACATCTTTATATTCACGGATCCCACAAAATATTAAAATTGGTTTTCTAAAAATTGGAATTCCCATTCCACTTATTTTGAAATTCCAATTCCACCTATTTTGGTGGAAGATGCAAATCCTCATTTTGGGGCAAAATTGGAATTTTGAAATTCCAATTCCAATTTTTTGGATGGACACAAACGTGAAATTAGAATTTCCTGGAATTAGATAGTGCCAATTCCAGTCTAATTCCAGGAAACAAATGGGCCATAATGATTTGAAAACTCATTAAGAAATGGATAATTAAGATTTTGAAATTGTAAAAGAATATATTTTCTTTAATCTTACGAATAACTTGAAAGATCTATGATGGCAAAAAATAAATGTACTTTTTTTTACCTTATGTCGGCTGCATCCTTCATCGCTGCTCAAAATTTATTGTTTTTTAATATGATGGGATGTGTGCCACTGTGAATAAAAAGGAAAAAACATAACAAATGTTTAACAGTTTAAATCAAAGGAAAAAATAGAAGTGACTACAAAATTGGTACAATGAGAAGACTGTAGCACTCACAAGGAACAGTAAAAAAAGTACGAGCAAAGGTGAAAACATTGGACGGCGGTATAGAATCATCTATTGGACATGTAATAAAATAAATATTACCATATATTTAATATTTTTAATTGATATATTTTAAAAAAATATTTATTTAAAAATACATATTTTGAGATTCTATAACAATTATTCATTTTAGTTTTAAATTATACATCATATGAGACTCTCAGATGTATGTGATTCATACCTGGTGTGACTGAATTTGTTTGGATTATCCATTATTTGTTTGTATTTTCATTCACAATTTTTTTAACTTCTTTGACGTACATTCAAGCAACATCTATAAATGTTGTCAAAAATGTAACATGCGTTGTTGAATCAAACTACCTATTTTATGGTCCTTCAAATTGGGGGACCGTAGTAGAAAATAATTACAGATATATCCCACGCCATGTTTATTATTAAAACTATGCTCCAATAACAAGATTTGACAATTTATAAATTCACAAATTTAAAGTTTTGAATTTTGGTAAGATGCACATGATCATATAGGATCTTATATTGTATTGATCGATGTTACTGTAAAAGTTAGAGAGCAGCAAAAATATGCAAACAAGAATGCAAAAATAGAGTACACCGATTTATCGTGGTTCGGCCAATAATGCCTACGTCCACACTGAGAAGGAGAATATCTTATTGATTCAAAGAGTCTGTGTTACAAGTTACACCCATTACAATATATAATAAAGAGCTCCAAAAAGGAGACTCTTGAAGGCCACCGCAGGAAGTCCAAGAGACAGAGTCTCTTGGATGGAAGGCAGAGACGGTTGGGCTTCATATCCCCAACAATCTCCCACTTGAAGACCAACCACTGCTGTAACAAGCTATTCCCCTACTCTACACCTTGCTATCACATGCTGGAAATGCCAAGAGAAGCTCGGAAAAACTTGAACTTCTCCCATGTTACAACCTTCGTGAGGGCATCAGCTAGATTTACTTTTGTGTCAATCTTGACAACTTGTAGTTTTTCTTCTTCAACCATATGTTGAATGTAATGATAACGCAAGTCAATGTGCTTCGAGCGTCGCTGAGATGTATGATGCTTGCTCATGAATATAGCGCTACTACTGTCACAAAAAAGAGTAAAATTTGATTGTTGCAAGCCCAATTCCTTATACAAAATCTGCAACCATACCATCTCTTTTTCCCCCTCAGAGAGAGCCATGTATTCGGCTTTAGTAGATGATTGTGCAACTGAATGTTTCAATCTAGAACCCCAACTGATGGCTGCCGTGGAAAATCTGAAGGCATAACCTGAGGTGGATCTCCGCTTATCTAAATCTCCACCAAGATCTGAGTCTACGAATCTTTGCAATGCTGGCTTATCTGTCCCAAAGCATAAAGAGAGAGAAAAGGTGCCTTTAAGATACCGTAGAATCCATTTAACCGCCTCCCAATGAGGCTTGCTAGGATTACTCATAAACTGGCTAACTACTCCCACTGCATGAGAAATATCTGGGCGAGTAGAAATCATAGCATACATAATGCTGCCAACTGCTAAAGTATAAGGGATTCCCTTCATGAATTTTGTATCCTTGTGTGTTGTGGGACACATTTCAGCAGTCAAATGGAAATGAGATGCTAAAGGGACACAAATTGGTTTGGCTTCCATCATGCCAAATCTATCCAATACCTTGTCAATGTATTGCTTTTGAGATAACCAAAGTTTCCTCTTGGATCTATCCCATGAAATGGTCATCCCAAGTATCTTCTTGGCTACCCCCAAATCTTTCATTGCAAATCTGCTTGCCAAATGCTTCTTCAATTCACAAACAATCTTCATACTGGTTCTGACTACTAGCATATCATCCACATATAGTAAGAGAATTATAAATTCACTTGTGGGCAACTATTTATAATAAAAACACGGATCAGCCTCTGAACGTATGAACTTGTGCTCAATCATAAACTGATCAAATTTCTTGTACCATTGCCTTGGGGCCTGCTTAAGTCCATACAAGCTTCTCTTCAATCAGAAATAAATATGCTCCTTCCCCTTTTTCACAAAGCCTTCTGGCTACATCATATAGAGTTCTTCATCTACATCACCATGTAGGAATGTAGTCTTGACATCCAACTGCTCCAGCTCAAGATCCCATGCAGCAACCAAGCCTAGAACGGCTCTAATAGTAGTCATCTTGACTATCGGGGAGAAAATCTCATTGAATTCTATGCCCTGCTGCTATCCATATCCTTTTACCACTAATCTGGCCTGATAACAAACCTTGCAGCCATATTCTTCCTTTAATTTATAAACCCATTTATTCTTGAGAGCCTGTCTGTTTAGTGGTAAAGTCACCAACTCCCAAGTTTGATTCATTACTAACAAATCCATTTCCTCTCTCATGGCATCTTTCCATTTCTGTGAATCTGAAGCTCTGCAAGCAGCCTTGTAATTTGCAGGCTCTGATTGATCGGACACAAGTAAAGACGGTTCTGATTCCTCTGCAACCAATAAATCATAATCAGAGAACTTTGCTGGAGGTTTTCTCTGTCGAGATGATCTTCTGAGTCCCAGATCAATTTCTGATTAATGAGGATTACAACTTTCCTCATACCCATGCTGCCAATATTCTCCCAATTCTGCAATGTGCTCAAAATTGTTGGCAATGGTAACTCTTGCAGCTTCTTCTGTGCGGGCAGAGAAAGTAACTCCTATAGCTTCTTCTGCGCGGGTAGAGGAAGAAACTCCTACAGGGGCAGAGGAAGAAACTCCTATAGCTTCTCCTATGCGAGCTAAGGAAGTAACTCCTGGAGCTTCTTCTGCGTGAGCTAAGAAAGTAACTCCTGCAACATCTTCTGCGTGGGCAGAGGAAGTAACTCCTGCAGCATCTTCAGCATGGGCAGAGGAAGTAACTCTTGCAACTTCTTCTGCACATGCAGAGGAAGTAACTCCTGTAGCTTCTTATGCACTGTCACTATTTGGTGTCTTTGAGACATTGTTTGTGAAAACAATTTTAGACACGTATTCCTCTTCCAATGTTGATTGTGGCTGCAGACCTGGAAATGTCTTCTCATTGAAGACCACATCTCTACTCCAGATGATTTTCTGCTCCAAAGGATCCCAAATATGAAACCCATACTGATCTTCACCATAGCCCATGAAGATGCCCCTTTGTGATTTGAAATCCAGCTTGGTTCTCTTTTCTTTCGGCACATGAATAAAAGCTTCACACCTAAACACTCGGATGTGAGAATATGAGATTCTTTTTCCCAACCATTCCTCCTCTGAAATGCCAAAATCTAGTCGTGATGAAGGATTTTGATTAATGAGATACACCACTATATTACATGCCTCAGCCCAGAATTCCTTACTCAATTCGGCATTAGAGAGCATACATCAAGCTCTCTCAAGAATAGTTCTATTCAGCCTTTCTGAAACTCCATTTTCTTGTGGATTAAATGGAACAACCTTGATTCGATGGATACCATTATCAGCACAAAAAGAATCAAATTCCAAGGAGCAGAATTCTCCTCCATTATCACTTTTTAGACACTTAATCTTGTGTCCACTTTGATTCTCAACAAGGGCTTTACAAACTTTAAATTTAGAGAAAACTTCAGATTTCCTACAGAGCATATAAATCCAAACTTTTCTTTTACAATCATCTAGAAAAGTAACAAAATAATTATCCCCGCCAAAGGAAGTTACCTCAGTGGGTCCAAAGACATCCATGTGAACAAGCTCCAAAGGTGTGCCCTTTTTCTCACTACCGGTCTTCAAGAAGCTGACCCGCTTCTATTTTCCATAGAGACAATGTTCGCAGAATTCTATATCAATAGATTTCAGCCCTGACAGTTGATCTCTTTTCAGCATTACATCAAGTCCTTTCCGACTCATGTGCCCGAGCCTTTGATGCCAAAGCTCCGAGTTGTTGTCCACCGATGTCATGGCAGCTCCCACTTCATCATTACTTTCTAGAATATATAAACTCCCAACTTTATCTCCTTTTGCTACTGTCAAAGACCCCTTTGTTATCTTCCATGTATCCGAATTGAAGAATGTATGGCAGCCTTGAGTATGAAGTTGAGAAACAAAAATCAAATTTCTCTTCAATTTTGGAACATGTCGAACATCCTTTAAAAGTCATTTTCCTCCTCCAAGTGATGGAAATAAAATGTCACCCTTTCCAATAATGTCACAAGCATTATTGTCACCCAAAAAGACTCTCCCGAAATTACCTTCTTGGTAATTTGTGAACAACTCCATGCATGAGGAAGCATGAAAGGATGCACCGGAATCAAGTACCCATGATTCTGAAGTAGTATCACTTGCGGAGAGAACTGAAATCCTGAAGTCATCCTTCTCATAAGCAATATTTGCTTGGCTGACCCGCACCTTGTCTTGTGCCTTTTTGTAAGAATGATAATTTTTCTTTGAGTGGCCTGGTTTGCCACAAAACCAGCAATCCCCTTTGCTTTCGTTTGAATCTATCCCTTTTGTAGACTTTGATCTTCCTCTATTGTTGGAGTTTCTGCCTCTTTGATAGCTCCTTCCTCTATTGTTGATGCTCACTATCGTTAAGGCTTCACCGGACAAAGGAACATCACTCTTTCTTATCATGTCTTCACCGAGAAGAGTAGCTGCAACTTCATCAAAAACTAACTTTTTCTTACTAGGAGACGATGTGCTTATCGCTGTTACAATTCCATTCCAGCTTGCTAGAAGAGAACATAGTAATAAGACAGCTTTGTTTTCATCGCTTGGTGGCATGCCTACCAAATTTGCTTGGCTGAGAAGAGTATTAAATTAGTTGAGGTGATTTGCCATTATGCCACCGTCCTTCATTTTTAGACTGTAGAGTTTCTTCATGATGAAAACCTTGTTTGTAGCGGACGCCATTGCATAAGTAGTTTTCAGCTTATCCCAAATTGCCTTTGTTGTAGTTTCTTCTGTAACATTGAACAACACATTTTCAGATAGCGAAAGAAGAATTGTCGCTCTTGCCTTTCTGTCCATTGTTTCCCAATCCTCATCAGACATCGTGTCTGGTTGCTTCCATTTCCCCTCTATAGCAAGCGCTAGATCTTGCTTAATTAATAGCGACTCCATTTGCACCTTCCATAGGCCGTAATTCTTGCCTGTAAACTTATGTACTTTGTGCTCCTCCATAATCCCAGAATTTCAATCCTAAATTCTGAACAGCAACACCTTGCTCTAATACCAATTGTAAAAGTTAGAGAGCAGCAAAAATACGCAAACAAGAATGCAAAAATAGAGTACACCAGTTTATTGTGGTTCGACCAATAATGCCTACGTCCACACTAAGCAGGAGAATATCTTATTGATTCAAAGAGTCTATGTTACAAGTTACAGCCATTACAATATATAATAAAGAGCTCCAAAAAGGAGACTCTTGAAGGCCACCACAGGAAGTCCAAGAGACAGAGTCTCTTGGATGGAAAGCAAAGACAGTTGGGCTTCATATTCCCAACAGTTACTACATTTGTTGTGGTAATGAAGAATTCAATTGGATTAAAGGAATGTAGATTTAGGTTAATTTTACAAAAGATTATAAATGAAATATGAATAAATGTAAATTTATTAAATATCAATTGAGATGAATAATTACAATGAATGGACATTCTTTAGCATAAATGTAAAGAATGTGATTAATTTTTTATTGAAGAAATGTAGTGAATAAAATTATAAGAAGGTTTATAGGTGAGGCTGGATTTTAAAGATGGCAAGGTCGATTGAAGGTTTTAGTTTAGAAACATAAACTATCTTTGTTAAGGTTGATCCAACAGTATACCAACATTCCTTAAGCTATATGACAAATGCTTCATTTTTTTATTCATTGTTTCAAATCTGAATACAATAAATTCTTTTTATTATTCATTCATTCAAATCTGATACAATAACTTCTTGATCATATATATCAAAGACCAACCGATCATATAGATCAGAGATAACAACTATATTACAAAAGCTTTGAAATGTATTGGATAAATTCCATGAGATCTGGAAACTTATTAAATTAAATATTTTTCTTTTTTGAGGCCTTCTTTTTGAGCTCAGAGACAAAGTTGTGGACGTTTATTCGATGTGAGTGGAAATCATCCCTGGTCAAGAACCTACCAATCTCTTCAACATTACATCTCAGCTTACTGCCTTCCTCCTCCACCATCACATCTCGGACAGTTCTAGTGATATCTTCCTTTGTAAACAAACCATCCTCCTCATTTCTCCCCACCTCCACTCCCATCTTCAATTCCTCAGAAACAAGCCTAGCATTCAAACCTTGGTCATACTAAATCGAAAGAGAAATGAAAGGAACTCCAAACCTCAACCCTTCTATAATAGAAGTCTACGCACAATGTGTCAGAGAAGCTCTCATGGAAGGATGGCTCAAAATGTGCAGCTGAGGAGCCCACTCGGTCACCACAAGCCCTCTTGTACACGTGCAAGCCACAAATCTAGGTGGAAACTCAGCTTCCACATGGCCGATGAGAATACACAAGAATGGGATCTCACTTTCTTCCAACCCCAAAACTAACTCCGCAATCTGTTGCTGGGTGAGAGCGCATTCACTGTCAAAAGATGCAAAGATGACAGATCGAGCCTATTGCTGGTCCAGCCAAGCCAAGCATGGGTCCACAGCCGGTCATGGTGGTAGATATTGCATCAAAATCCCTATTGGAAAAACTGGTTGACCAGTGCATGTTTCAAAATATTTAAGAAAATTTCCCTCTAATTCAAGGCAATTATTACACACATTCGCCTAGCTCTCATCCACAGCGATGCCCAGGTGGTCGATGAAGGTGAGATCCACACCATTACCATCTTGCTTCTTTTGGTAGAAAGATAGAGACCTTCATGTTTCAAAGAGTCAGCAGCGGATGACCATTGAGGGAAACCCCAGTAACGGTAAAGTCATATTCTCTGCTATTAGGGTTTGGTTGGATTGGTGCGTGTGATGCCCTACTGTGAAACTCATGCTCATTCTGGATAACACCATGAAATTTACGGTTGGAATTCTAAGCTTGGCGGTAACCCTAGGAGCCCCACACTACACCATGTTGTGGATCACAAAATCAAGGGCAATGGATTTCAGCAGTTCTTTGTAAGGCTTCTCACAGATATCTAGGGATTCGAAGAGTAGCGGAATCAGGTTTAAAGCTCCAATATTGGACAAATCCAAGATGGACTCAACACTAGCGGGAAGACCATCCACGGATGGCATGGGTAAGTGTAGTAGCTGAATTCCCAGCGAGACTTGCAGTTGTGATATTTGGTGTTTAATCCTTTCTGTGTTAAGCGGAGTGGATAGAAATGAGATTTTGAGGCCATAAATGTGGAGAGTCCATTGTGTACAATTGCAGAGTATTCATATTTGCAGGAAAAAACTCTTTGGCAAACTCTCCTTTAAAGAGATAAGTTTGTTTTTCTTTTTTGGAAGGAGATAGGAGACTCTCGGCGCTCTCATTTTACATTTTGCCTTGTTTTTTTTTAAATTTTTGAAATGACAACTTCTGATTTTGGGGTTTTTTTTAAACTATGTACACATGGAGAAGGGTTTTATATGGAAGCTCACATCCTATATTGATTGATATAGGAGTACAATTATTAGATTGAATTATGTTTGGTTAAAAGTTAACCTAAAAAGTTTGTTGGCATATATATTTATGAGTACAATTATTATATTGAAATTTTTCTCTCCTATTGGTGAATGTAATGCAAAAATGAATAGAAGTGTCAATATTAATCCCTCTTCCACTATGCCAAAATTTAATGGTAGTGGTTGTATAAAATCAACAAGATTATTATGAAAAGAACTAGAAGGTAGATCTCTCTCTCTCTCTCTCTAACAAAGACCATCACAAAGGGAAAATGATATCTCAAAGGACTGTAGGGGATAAGCCTCCCCACAAACAAATTTATGGGAGGGTTTCTTCCCCTTCAACAAAAAATGAGAAGAAAGAAGCAAGTAGATAAAGAGAACTGGGTGGAGGTTTCGTCTGATAGCATTAATCAAGATCATTATTTATACCCTTGACTAAAAGCAATATTTTAAGTGTTTGGCCTTGTTGAAAATTTAACCTCTCAAGTAGATAGCAATGGGGTCGATCATCCCTCTTATTCCTTCATGGAAAGACTTATAGATTCAGAACTTGGAGATGAAGAGGTGGAGTTTGATGACCTAATTCTTACACCTTCAGTGGAGGAGGACCCTAACAACACATCGGTCCTTGGGGAGCATGATTCAAAAACAAAATTATTGGTAGATCATGCTACTCCTAGTGGCCTAGGCTTCCAAAAATTAGAACTCAACATAATTTCTCTAGATTGTGGAGTTAAAAGGAAACTAGGAAAGGGCCGCCAATCAATGGCTACTCTTAGGTCTGAAGATGGGAAAGATTTAGATCAAAAAAAAATTACTAATTTCATGAAAGTTGGGAAGGGGAAGAGCCTTCTCAAGTCACAATGAGAGTGATAACATTGAATTTTAGGGGCCTAAGGGCTCCTAACAAACAAAATTTGGTTAAACATCCTTTATTTTCACTTAAGATTGACATTGTACTATCACAGGAAACCAAAATGGACATAGAACAGATGGAGCAACTTACAATAGGATTGGGTGGCTGGAAGGTAGAATCAATGGAGGAAATTGGATCCTTGGGTGGCTTAGCAATAATATAGAATCCCATAAAGATATCCTTTTCAAGAGTAATGAGATACTCCAACTAGTTGCGGGGGGGATATCGTTAGCCTCTACTATAAACTAAAGATTATTTTAATCAATGCCCACGGTCCGATTCAAGCCAAGAAAAAAAAGAGGTATGAGAGGAGATCAGATGCCTCTTTTCAATGGGGTCGGATAAAAATTTCATTATTGGAGGGGACTTCAATGCCATACTGCATCAGTCAGAAGAATGGGGGGGGCAATCAAATAGAAATCCACTACAAAGTACAATTCAAAAACTGGGTGTCGAAGGAAAATTTATTGGAAATACAAATAGAGAATGGAAGGTTTACTTGGAACAATAGAAGAGAAGGTTTTAATAATATAGCATAAAAATTAGACATATTCTTCTTCAAGGGTAAGTTGTCTGATTTTCAGTATGACTTGAAGGCTGCAATTTCTCCATCCTCTAGGTCAGATCACTATCCTATTCAGTTGGATATCCTAGGAGAAGACAAACCATTATCTTTCCCATTCAAATTTGAAAACATGTGGATGAAGGATAATGATTTTCTTCCATTAATAGAGAAATGGTGGAAAGGTTGGCTGGTAAAAGGATCTAAGTTGTTTTGTTTTGCATCAAAGATGGAATGTATCAAGAAAAATCTATTGGACTGGAATAAGAACCATTTCAAGAATATCTTCCTCTCAAAATCTGAAATTGAACAGAAGATAACAGAATTTAATGAAATGATCATCCAACAAGGTATGGATCTCAATCTTCTCATTAAGGAGAAGGAGTTATTGAAAGATTATGAGGAAATTTTGTGCAAAGAAGAGACATTTTGGAGGCAAAAATCTAGGGAAACAAGGCTGGAAGAAGGAGATAAAAATACAAAGTATTTCCATAACAACACAGAACATAGAATAAGCATGAACAAAATACATAGAATCACTTTGGAAGATGGTAGTGTTATAAAGGAGCAAAAGGAAATTTGATGCAGAGAGCACTGCAAGAAGACCTTAATGGGCCCTAACTCTTTATCACTCCTTCAAACTTAAAACTTAATCAATCTCACTCCACACAAGTCCTCTTAGGATGTCTCCTGAGTTGTCCAAGGGGTCAATAGGCTTCCCCTATTCCCTTTTGGTTCTTCAAATCAATCTATGAAATCAAGCAATTTCTCTTTTAGGGACTCTTTCCCTAAACCACACATCAAAGTATAAAACTTCACCAGGATTCTAAACTTCATCCTAAGTGATTGGAGACTCTTAACAGACCCCAAGGGTTAGGAATCCATCAATGGATTTGGTCTTGTGTACTCAAGAGTAACTGAATCCCAAATGGTCTAGGATTCCTTGTAGTCCTAACTAGAGGGTTTTTCAGACTTAACTTTTAACTAAGGAAGGATCTGACTAAACTCTTTGGGTTTCTAGATACCCTTTATGGACTTTTTAGACTCCCCAAAGTCTCAACACCTCACTCCACTCCTGCACCCCTAAACTCTCACAAAGCACACATGCCTAATTAGCTAGGTTAGGCTTGGTTTGTCAAGCAAGTGTTAGAAGATGGGTTCATGGACTGAATGCAGATCCTTGGATGGATTCTCCTACCCCAAATTAGTCTAGAAACACCTTTGGTTTGATCCCCCACTCATATATTGCACATGCATGTGACTGTACTAACAGAGCATGCTAATTACATAGGGATAATTAGCCTAGGGCTTTGTCATGCAAATAGAAGGATGAAATTTGAATGCTTGAGCCTTAGGATTCTTAAAGACCATATCCTAACTTGTATTTTCCAAGTGTTTGAGTAGATCCACTGGATAAATCTCAAGTTAGGATCACATCTTTGTGACTGACCCAATAAACCTTGTTTTCTCAGACAACAAGAATGTAAAATTGATAACTCTTAACTAACTTGATAAAAAAACCTCAAACCAACTAAAATGATTTAGAAATTCAAGACATCACAAACTTCTACAACTATATCCACAAGATGAATCCGTAGCAGGTCGTACACTCTCAAAATGACTCAAAACGCTCTTTTATTTCCTTGCTTGAACATCAAACTCCATACACACTGAAATCTTACCTTCATGGAAGGCATAAAAAATCCTATTAAAATTATCCAAGCATTTTAGATGCTTTAGAGCGTGGGTGAGGTTGGTTACAAAGAAGTTGTCATATACCGAGCAATATTTTGCAAAAGTTGCTCATGCAACATTTTGAAAAAGACAACTTTTTGGCAATAAGTGACAGAGTTGCTAATTTGGGAAAAAATCAAACCTTACCGACCTCCCAAGGTGTGGAAGAGGTCCAAAACATTACTAGGGCCTAAACTAAGGACTTAGAAACATATATTCTAACTAGACACACAAAATCAACTACTAGCAAGGTCTAACCATGGTTTCAGGAACCTAGGTTTATAACTCACCTTAGGTCCTTCACCTTACATCAAAGACCCAAAAAACCAAACACACACAAGGGTGATCTCATGGATTCACCTTATTACAAACACAAAAGTAAGCAAATTAGGAGCTTCAGGAGGTGCCCTGCACCATACTCCTCATGACAAAAATAACTCAAGTCTCTTGAGTTGGAAGTTCTTCAAATGGATAACCTGTCTTCAGAATGTCTTCAGGGTTCATCCAAGTAGCATCTTCCACTGGTTGGTGTTTCCATTTGACTAAGTAATCATAGTAAGTTCCCCTCCTAGTTTTCTTGTTCACTCTCTTGTCTAGAATGCTTTCAATCTCGTGAGGAGTTGTTTGTGGTATGTCCTTGAGTGGTTGGAGTGTAGGAGGCTTTGGAGTATCTACAAGATCAGTAGTATTGACTTCTCCTTTATAGGCATAGATATCTGAAACCTTGAAAATGGGTGATAGTCTAATGTGAGAAGGTAGATCAATTCTATAGGCATTGTTGGGTGTGTGCACCAAGTTGTGGACCAAAAAGGGGGGTATAAGTGGACACATTTTTTCTGAAATCGGGTAAACCTGATCTTGGAACAGGCGTTTGAGGGTCATGCACTCAAAATAAGAAGATGTGTAAAAAATAAAAAATTGTATTACTCTGAATACAGTTTCTAAAACACTAATTTGTTTAAAAAATCAATAATATTAAGAGGGTCAAACCTTGCGCACATGAAAACATGTTCCTGATTTTTTTGGAAAAACATAACATAGCTGTTTCCGTGTGCGGTAAAAAAGATATAGTTATATTCAGTATTTTTTAAATCCCTTTCGTAGGATGATAGGTAAGAGTGAGATCTAGAAGTTGTGTATTTTTTGTAATTTTTCAATGAGTACTTTTTTCTGTGATTTTTTGAAGTGATTGCATCCTCAAACTTTGGTACCTGTTCGTGCGCTGGGCATAACTTGCATCAAAATAATCAAAAAATGATTTATTTTTTTTTAAGTGTATAGAATCAAGTTTAGAACAATAATATATAATTTATTTGTAATTTTATTAAGTATATCAAAAATTATTTAAAAAATGGTAGACATGTGTTTGTGAGGACAATCAAGACACTGGTAAAGAAAATTAAAGTTTACTATACTAATGTTGTCCAAACATAGAAAAATTTATATGGTTAGAAAGCTAAGAAGATGTATTAGATTATGGTGAAAATTATGAAGATACCCAGTTGAAAAATTGCAAACCTGATGAAGATAAAGTTGACAATTCATCTTACAAGATGAAAAAATGTCTAAAAGAACAAAAATGGAGGGAAAATGAGCCTCCAAGCCTTTGGGTCATTTTCCAAAGCTCTTCCCAAGCCATAACACGATCAGGTTTCTAAATTTCAAATAAACAAATCAGGTTATGAAAAGCAAAAAGTACTTCAAAACCCGATCGGGTTTTGAAGAAGTAAAACTTATGAATTTTATTCTCCATAACCTAAGCGGGTTTTGAAGAAACTAAAATAGGCTTTACTCTGGAAGCCATAACTTCCACATACGGAGTCTGATTGACTTCGTTCAAAAAGTGTAGGAAAGATATTGAAACAATCTAATACATTATTAACCTATGATCAACTTTAGGCATCAACATTTTTTCTGCCATCCATTTGAATCAAGTAAGGTATAAAATAGGCACTCATTATTGCCCATACATGCAACGTATAGGAAAATTAGGAAAATCAGTATGCTCTCTCTCTCTCTCTCTCTCCCTATCTACCTCTCTTCTCTCCCCAAGCTCTATATCTTATAATTGCTTAGACTTAGTCAAATCTCTCTCTCTCTCTCTCTCTCTCTCTCTCTCTCAATATGAGAGAGAGATAGAGAGTTTGGGATTGGGAGATAATATGAGAGAGAGAGTCCCTCACCCTCTCTCTCTCTCATATTATCTCCCACTCCCAAAATATCTATCTCTCTATCATATTGAGAGAGAGAGAGATGTTAGAATAATAAGTAGAAAAATGCTAATATTAATGCACAGAAGAGAACACAAAGACACAGAGATTTAACATGGTTCACCCAATCCATGGGCTACGTCCACCAATAGTGAATCCAAAATCTTTATTATTATCCAGTGATTACAATCTGAAACCAGCAACTTAATACCATCACAGGAAGCTATGAAAATCCCTCATATAATAATGAATCTCAAAACCCTAAGCCCTTTACACACGTATTTTTGACATAACCTAATTAGGGCAAAAATACTCTGACTAATAGAAAATTGATGGTCAACCCTTTACAATATTATTAAGTCATTGTTGGCATCGAGGGGCGCTGCCCCTTGACCCTGCCTGGGGCGCTGTCCCAAGACCCTACAAGGGGCTCTGCCCCTTGACCCCGAGCTTGGGGGCACTGCCCCCAAACCCCTGTAGATAAGTCTGGGGGGAAACCATGCCAAAAGAAACTGAGTCTGATTAGGCTCCACATACATAAGGAGAGAGAGAGAGAGAGAGAGAGAGAGAGAGTGTGTTTCCTATACGTTGCATGTATGGACAATAATGAGTACCTATTTTATACCTTACTTGATTCAAATGGATGGTAGAAACAACGTTGATTCCTAAAGATGATCATAGGTTAATAAAAAGTTAGATCGTCTCAAGACCTTTCCTATGCATTTTGAATAGAGTCAATCAAACTATGTATGTGGAAGTTATGGCTTCCATAGCAAAGCCTATTTTTGTTTCTTCAAAACCCGATCAGGTTATGGAGAATAAAATGCATAAGTTTTACCTCTCTCTCTCTCTCTCATATTATCTCCCACTCCCAATATGAGAGAGAGAGAGAGAGAGAGATTTTGGGAGAGAGAGAGAGAGGGAGTGAGAGATAATATGAAGAAGTAAAAAATATTCATTTTATTTTCCATAACCTGAGCAGGTTATGAAGAAACTAAAATAGGCTTTTCTTTTGGAAGCCATAACCTCCACATACGGAGTCCAATTGACTCCATTCAAAAATTGTAGGAAATTTCTTGAGACAATCTAACACCTTATTAACCTAAAATAATCTTTAGTCATCAATTTTTTTTCCATCCCTTTGAATCAAGTAAGCTATAAAATAGGTACTCATTATTACCCATACATGCAACATATAGGAAAATGAGTATGCTGTGTGTGTGTGTGTGTGTGTGTGTGTGTGAGAGAGAGAGAGAGAGCATCCTCATTTTCCTATACGTTGCATGTATGGGCAATAATGAGTACCTATTTTATACCTTACTTGATTCAAATGGATGGAAAAAAAAATTTTGATGACTAAAGATTATTTTATGTTAATCATGTGTTAGATTGTCTCAAGATCTTTCTTACACTTTTTGAAAGTAGTCAATCGGACTCCGTATGTGGAAGTTATGGCTTCCAAAAGAAAAGCCTGTTTTAGTTTCTTCATAACCCGCTCGAGTTATGGAGAATAAAATGCATAGTTTTTACTTCTTCAAAACCCGATCAGGTTTTGAAGTACTTTTTTCTTTTCAAAACCCAATCGGGTTATGGCTCAGTTACCAAGTCTAGAAAAATTTTGAATTTTCAATAACCCGATCGGATTATATGAAATTTGAATTTTTTTTAAAGATGTGTCCACTTTTTTGGTCCACAACTTGGTGCACACACCCTGTTGCCACATTTCTTCAGAGTCTTGAAAGAGCCAAGCTTTTTCATCATAAGCTTTGTGTATTTCTCTTTAGGTAGTCTTTCCTTCTTGAGGTGGATCATCACTAAATCTCCCACCTCTAATTGTAGATCTCTTCTCTTCTTGTCAGCATGGGCTTTATATTTCTTAGTGGTATGGTGCAGTTTGATCTGTACTTGGTCATGGATGTTCTTCATTACTTCAGAAAAGTCTTTACCTAGTGCACTCCTTTTGTCCATGTCTTTGATATCTCTGAGCTCCAATACTCCTCTAGGGTGAGTGCCATAGACAATTTGGAATGGTGTTAAACCAGTACTCCTATTGACTGAATCATTGAATGAGAATTCTTCTTGTGCTATGATAGTGTCCCAAGTGGCTCCATGTTCTTGTGTGAGACATCTCAGAAGGTTTCCAAGGGACCTATTGATGACTTATGTCTTTCCATCCAACTGTGGGTGATATGCAGATGACAGAAACATTTTTTCCTAGTTTTGTCCATAATGTCCTCCAAAAGTGGCCTAAAAACTTAGGGTCCCTGTCTGATATGATGGATAGTGGGAGTCCATGAAGTCTTATAACTTCTCTGAAGAACAACCCTACTATGTGAGTTGCATCATGAGTTTTCCTACAAGGAATAAAGTGTACCATCTTTGAAAATTTGTCAACTACAACATAAATGATATCAAATCTAGACTTGGTCTTTGGAAGACCTAGGACAAAGTCCATACTTATTGAATCCCATGGTTTGGCAGGGATGGGTAAAGAAGTGTACAATCCAGCATTGGAGGTGTGTCCTTTGGCTTGTTGGAAGACTGAACAACTCTCCACAAAACTCCTAACATATGTCTGCAATTTGGGCCAGTGGTAGAATCTCCTAACCAACTTGAAAGTTTTGTCCCTTTCCAAAGTGACCAGCTAGGCTTCCATAGTGCTTCTCTTTGATAATTTTCTCCCTCATATAACCCTTTGGGACACATAATGATCTCCCTTTGAAAATAAGACCATCTTGCACAATAAACTCTAAGAAATCAGTGTGGTATCTATCTGTCATCTCCATACAAATCTGATAAGCCTCTTTTAAATCTTCATCTTTAGCATACATATCCTTCATGCCATGAATCCCAACACTCTCCAACTGAATAGTTTGGGTAGTTAGGTGTCTCCTATTAAGAGCATCAACAACTTTGTTCACAATCCCCTTTTTATGCTTGATGGAAAATGTATAAGACTATAAGAACTCCATCCACTTCACATGTCTATGATTAAGTTTCTCCTGCTTGTTTAGAAAGCCAAGTGCATGGTTATCAGTAAAAACAAAAAAATCCTTGGGCAATAAATAATGCCTCCACTTCCTAAGTGACTGAACCATTGCATACATTTAAAGGTCATAAGTAGAGTACTTTTTCTTAGCTCCATTGAGCTTCTCACTGAAAAAAGCAACTGGCTTCCCCTCTTGGCTCAAGACTCCCCCAATGGCTTTGTTACTTGCATCACATTCTATTGTAAAGACTTTGTGAAATTCTGGTAGAACTAGGATGGGGTGCTCTACAATATTTTTCTTCAACAACTCAAAGGACTCATTAGCTTCATTAGTCCATGCAAATATGCATTTTCTTCCACCTTTTATGGTGTTGATAATGGGAGCACAAATGCCACTAAAATTTCTGATGAATTTCCTATAAAAACTAGATAAGCCATGAAAACTCTTTACTTTTGATGGAGTAGTAGGAGGTGGCCAATTAAGATGGCTTCAACTTTGGTAAGATCCATCTTGAGACTGTTCTTCGAGATCACAAAGCCTAAGAACACAAGTTCTTCTTGAATAAACACACACTTATCTATATTTATTTTCAACTTCTCCTCGTGGATTTTTCTCATCACCATGTCCAAATGCTCGAGATGTTCTTCCCTTCTCTTGCTAAAGATAAAAATATCATCAAGGTATACAACAAAAAACTTGTTAAGAAAAGGTTTCAACACTTCATTCATCAATCTCATAAAGGTGCTTGGCGCATTGGAAAGGCCAAAAGGCATCACAAGCCATTCATAGAGGCCTTATGTAGTCTTAAATGTTGTCTTCCATTAATCTCCCTCTCTGATTCTTATTTGATGATAGCCACTTTTGAGATCTATCTTGGAATAGTAACTTGCACCCCCAAATAGTCCATCAAATCCTCTATTCTAGGCATAGGAAACTTATATCTGATGGTTATTCTATTGATTGCCCTAGAATCCATACATAACCTCCATGTGCCTTCTTTCTTGGGTGTTAGGACTGCTGGGACAACACAAGGACTCACACTCTTCCTAATGAGGCCTTTTGACAACAATTCTTCAATCTGTCTTGCTATCTCTTGGTTTTGTTTAGGGGTCATCTTATATGCTGCCTTGTTTGGGAGAGTGGCCCCTGGTATGAAGTCTATACAGTGACTTATTTCTCTTTCAGGTGGCAAAGACTCTGGTGTACCTTCAGCTAGTATGCCCTTATATTGGTCTAACAATGCTTTGACCTCCTTGGGGCCTACATCACTATTAGGGGATTTAGCCTTTGGTTCTATTACAGATGTTTTCATGGGCCTCACTACTAATGCAAAACAAGGTGTATTCCTTTCCTTCAATGCTTTCATGAACTCTTTTTCTCCTATATGCATGATACTACTAGAAACATGTTTTTCTTTTTCACAGTTAGGGACTGGGTTCATTACATACTCAAAACCATCCTTAACTATTGTGTATATATTGGTCTTTCCATCATGCTTAGCATTGACATCATATTTCCAAGGCCTCCCTAATAATAAATGACATGCATCCATCTCTGTGATATCACATAGAACCTTGTCTGTGTATTCCCCTATCTTGAAATCTACCCAAACTTGTTCATTGATGTTGGTTTGTTTTTCTTTTGTCAACCAAGAAGCTGTATAACGGAAGGGATGAGGAATAACATGTAACTTAAGCTTAGTGACTAACTCCCTAGATGCAATATTATTTGTAGAGCCAGAATCAACTATAACTTTGCATACCTTATTGTTCACCTTGCAGCTGGTTCTGAATAAGGACATCCTCTGAGGTGGTTCTTCAGTAGTAGGTACTCTTAGGAGTGTCCTTTTCATCATGAGACATTCTTCTTGCTCTGGGTTTGCAGGTCTTGAAGTTGCAGAATGATAGGAGGAAACACTTTGATTATCATCTTCTTGGGTAAGTTGTACTCTTCTGTCCCCTCCTTGTCTGCTAGTGCCACTCTTTTTAGGACATCTGAAAGATTGGTGTCCAACTTGATTACAAGTGAAACACTTCCCTGTAAAGACACTAGGTCCTTTTCCACCAAATCTTCCTCTACTGTTTGATCTCCTACCTCTGAAATTGTTTCTGTTATTGTGTTCTCCTTCTGACTCATGGTTACTAAACTCCCCTTGACTTCTCTGAAATGGTCCTCTACCATTGAATCTACCTCTACCCCTGAATTTATTCCCTCTTCCTCTATTATTTTGTTATCCCCTCCTCTTCTGCTTTTCTTCAATTTTTAGTGTCGTTTGGAAACATTTGTGTACTGATTCAAGGTTGAATAAGCTCATTAAATCTTGAATATTGTATTTCAGTCCATTGATGTACCTTGCAAGCGCGTGCTTCTCACTTTCAGGAACTCTGGCCTTCAAGGTCATTTTGTGAAATTCCTCAGTGTATCCACTCACATCAAGGTCTTTCTACCTTAGATTTTGCATCTTCTTATGGAGGGTGATCTCATAATCTTCTGGTACAAATTGTTTCTTGACTTCCACTAACATCTTTTTCCATGTTGAGATAGGGTTCCTTCCATCATCTAATCTTTCATTTTGTAGAAAGTTCCACCAACTTAGGGCAGGTCCTTTCATTCCAGATTTTGCAACTTTAACCTTCTGATTCTCAGAGATGTTGTCATATTCAAAATAGTTCTATATAGCTTCCACCCAATCCATGCTTTCTTCAGGATCCAATTTTCCACAAAACATGTGCATATCTAACTTATGGTCTCTTCTCCCAACTCTCTTAAGAGCTTCAAGGATTTTTACTTGATCTGCAGGCATGTTCTTCAATTCATCCCGCTCTATATCTTCTTCTTCTTCCCTCTCTGTTTGGAGGTCTTTCAACTTTTTTTATCTCCTCTTCCATTCTCTTGTTCTTGGCTACTTTCTCCCTAACAATTTTAGCCAATTCCATATTTGTGACTCTAGTAGGTACTTCCTCTCCTTGTGAGTCTTCTATTTTTTCCTCCATTCTTTGCTCCTTCCAAGATCTTATCAGGCTCTGATACCACCTGATGTAGAGAGCATTGCAAGAAGACCTTAATGGACCCCTTTTCTTTATCACTATTTCAAACTTCAAACTTGATCAATCCCACTCTACACAAGTCCCCTTAGGATGTCTCTTGACTTGACCAAGGGGTCAATAGGCTTCCCCTATTCCCTTTTGGTTCTTCAAATCAATCTATGTAACCAAGCAATTTCTCTTTTAGGGATTCTTTCCCTAAACAACACATCCAAGTATAAAACTTCACCAGAGGATTCCAAACTTCATCCTAAGTGATTGGAGACTCTTAACAGACCCCAAGGGTTAGGAATCCATCAATGGATTTGGTCTTTTGGACTCAAGAGTAACAAATCCAAAATGGTCTAAGATTCCTTGTAGCCCTAACCAGAGGGTTTTTTGGACTTAAATTTCAACTAAGAAAGGATATGAATGAACAGATTGGGTTTCTAGATACCCTTTATGGACTTTGTAGACTCCCCAAAGCCTCAAAACCTTGGAGCATTCCACTCCTGCACCCCTAAACTCTCACAAAGCACACATGCCTAATTAGCTAGTTTAGGCTTGGTTTGTTAAGAAATCATTAGAAGATGGGTTCATGGACTAAATGCAGAGCCTTGGATGGATTCTCCTACCCCAAATTAGTTTAGAAACACCTTTGGTTTGATCCCCCCACTCATGTATTGCACATGCATGTGACTGTACTAACAAACCAGGCTAATTACATAGGATAATTAGCCTAGGGCTTTGTCATGCAAATAGAAGGACTAACTTTGAATGCTTGAGCCTTATGATTCTTAAAGACCATGATCCTAACTTGTATTTTCCAAGTGGATGAGTAGATCCACTAGATAAATCTCAAGTTAGGATCACATCTTTGTGACTGACCCAATAAACCTTGTTTTCTCAGACATCAAGGATGTAAAATCGATAACTCTTAACATACTTGATAAAAACACCTCAAACCAACTGCAATGCTTTAGAAATTCAAGACATCACAAACTTCTGCAACTAGATCCACAAGATGAATCTGTGCCAGACCGTACACTCTCATAATAACTCAAAACGCTCTTCTATTTCCTTGCTTGAACATCAAACTTTGTACACACTAAAATCTTACCTTCATGGAAGGCATCAAATCTCCTAATAACATCATCCAAGCATTTTATATTCTTTAGAGAGTGGGTGAGGTTGGTTACAAAGAAGTTGTCATATACCGAGCAACATTTTGCAAAGGTTGCTCATGCAACTTTTTGGCAATAAGTGACAGAGTTGCTAATTTGGGCAAAAAACCAACCTTACCGACCTCCCAAGGTGTGGGAGAGGTCCAAAACATGACTAGGGCCTAAACTAAGGACTTAGAAACATAACTTCTAACTAGACATACAAAATCAATAACTAACAAGGTCTAACCATTGTTTCAGGAACCTAGGTTTATAACTCACCTTAGGTCCTTCACCTTACATCAAAGACCCAAACAACCAAAACACACACGGGTGATCTCATGGATGCACCTTGTTACAAACACAAAAGCAAGCAAATTAGGAGCTTCAGGAGGTGCCCTGCACCAAAATTCCTCTCTCTCTCTCTCTCTCTCTCTCTCTCCAATTTGTTTTCCTTTATCTCACTTTCTTTATATCCCAACAAATTTATACCTCGATTGTCCCACAATAGTGTATCCCACTTTTTTCCCAACTTTGACACTGAAATGAACATTCTGAAAAAAGTCACCGCCTTCAGACACCATTGTCGATAAACCATTAGGAATTTGAAGATGATGTAAACTAGTGATTTTTAGCATTTTGTGTGTAGATTATAATATAGTTTTTAAAATTTTTTTGGAATTCATTTGTATCAAATTTTCCATCTCCTTCAAAAACTAGTTTGTAATAGCAAATTGATTTTTTAAAGAGTGACACTCACTATATCAAACATAACTTTTTTTCTAAAAGGGCTAAAAGTGTGATTCTTTCGGTTTAGATTTCTAATACAAATATCCAGTGATTGCAATTGGTTCCATTTCATTATGTTAAATATTTTTCTATTTTATTAAGCTTTTTAATGGAGTTAACTATAATTTAGATGTAGGTTCGCGATATCAATCACAACTTCGTCTATATGTATCAAAATTTAATTATTTTTATTGGAAAGGGGACATCAATACCTAGTGCCTAGATATTTTTCAGTTTTTTTTAAACTTAGTTTACTATTTTTTCGTAAGAATAGAACAAAGAAGTTCATATATGGTGAAAACCCTATGTTTAGTAAAACTAAAAATAAAAAGTCATTACAAAATCAATATATGTTAAAATCATAATCATTGAAAAACTCATTTAAAATAGCACAATCTTACAAATTGAAAATTCCAAATCAATTCATTTGATCCCCCAAAAGCTAATGTCAAAGTGATTTTTATTAGCATTTTGATAGGTGCGAAGGAGACTTCATTGCAAGTGTGATTGACGAGTAGCGAAGTTCTATCAAAGAGAGTTTGATCTAAGAGGCTTTGATGTAACACTCCTCAATTAATTCCTCCAAATGGGACTTCTCAAGGCTTAAATCATTATATTTTCTTTAAAATATGTGATTTCAGCAAAAATTAGAATGTGCCAAAAATTGGGACACACTATTGTGGGACCACCCAACTATCTCTCTCCCATCTCCCTTATCTATCTACCTCTCTCTCTATCTAATTCTTTCTCTCTCCCCCAATATATTGACCTACCTCTCCCACCCTTCACTCTCTATTCTCTCTCCATATGTACCCCCTCTCCCCCTACCTCTATTTCTATACATACATCTTCCTCCCTCCTTTTATCTCTCCCCTTCTATCTCTACATATATATATATGTTATCTCTCCCTCCTTCCCTACCTACCCATATTTCTTAAAATACATCTCCCTTCCACCCTTTCTCTTTATATCTTCCTCCCTCCCTCCTTCCCTCTCTACACTATTCTATCTCTCTCTCACTACTCATCCCTAATTATAATCCCCATCCGCTTATTTCTATCTCACAAATAAACAAGGACAAATGGGCACAAATGTGTGTGTGTGTGTGTGTGTGAGAGAGAGAGAGAGAGAGAGAGAGAGAGAGAGAGAGGGTGAGTGATATCAAGAGAGATAGGTATAAATATAATTGGAATTGAAATTGGAGAGAGAGAGAGAGAGAGAGAGAGAGCTTAGTGATTATTGAAATTTGACTAAGTCTAAGAAATTATAAGATATAGAGCTTGGGGAGAGAAGAGAGTTGGATAGAGAGGTAGATAGGGAGGAGAAGGAGAGTGATAGGAAATAGATGGGTCTAGAGATTGGTGGAGACACATAGTATGAGATGGAGAGATAGAAAGAGAATGGTGATAGGAGCCTAAGTTGATTAATCAAATTTGAGTATGTCTGGAAAGTTGTAAGATCTAAAATCTAAAATTTGCATTATGACTCCTAGAGATCTAAAGCCACTAGAGAGGAGTTGGAAAGATCTAAACATCCAAGAATCAATATCTCTTCAATCATATCATTATTTTGAATCAAAATCATTTAAATGACATAAACATTAGGATCAAGATTAAAATCAACTTTAGATGTCAAGGTGCATGTCGGGGATCAACTCTTAGCCGAAATCCCCAAATCACAGAAGCCACGATATATTTCATCTGAATGAGCGCCATGTCTTTCCGCAAACACATGCGCGCGCCAGCCTGAAAGACGACGTACTTTAACGGGCTCTGCAAAACAAACACGTCATCCTTAATCTATCTCTCAGACTTAAACTCCATGCAACACATGCCCCAGATGCTTTCCATCCTCCCCATTGCGTAGGGATGATATGTTACCCGGCTGCCCTTTTTCACAAATGTGTCATTTGGGAGATAATCGTCATGCAACGCCTCTTTTGAGTCATAGCGAATAGGCGGATATAATCTCATTGACTCGTATATCACCGCATGAAGATATTCCATCCCTTTCATCTCCTCATATGACAACGCCGCCATCTTATCCACTTCCTTAAAAATGCGTTCCCTAATCAGAATGTGCAAAAAATTGGGACACACTATTGTGGGACCACCCAACTATCTCTCTCCCTATCACTCTCCCCATCTCCCTTATCTATCTACATCTATCTCTATCTCATTCTTTCTCTCTCCCCCAATATATTGACCTTCCTCTCCCACCCTTCACTCTCTATTCTCTCTCCCTCTGTCTCTCTCCGCATGTACACCCTCTCTCCCTACCTCTACTTCTATACATACATCTTCCTCCCTCCTTTTATCTCTCCCCTTCTATCTCTACTTATATATATGTTATCTCTCCCTCCTTCCCTACCTACCCATATTTCTTAAAATACATCTCTTTTCCACCCTTTCTCTTTATACCTACCTCCCTCCCTCTCTCCCTCTCTACACTATTCTATTTCTCTCTCTTACTCATCCCTAATTATACTCCCGATCCACTCATTTCTAGCTCACAAATAAGCAAGGATGAATGAACACAAATGTGTGTGTGTGTGTGTGTGTGTGTGTGTGAGAGAGAGAGAGAGAGAGAGAGAG
>MU227025.1:2109893-2141397 GCA_018584345.1 Thuja plicata
CCATCACCTCCCTTTCCCTCTCTCACTATTTCCATTACCTCTCTCTCTCTCTCTCTTCTCTCCTATTTCTTCCCCCTCTCTCAATCTCTACCCCCTAATTCTTGACACTTAAGACATCTTCAGACACCCTAAGACCCCTTAAACTTCCCTAAGACCCTTATGACCACTTATGACACCTTAAGACATTGTAGGGGACATTACAAAGACATTCTAGGACACCTTAGGACCAACTATGACACCTAGAGCCCCTTAAAACATCCTAGGACCTATTAGTGTATCATAGGACCTCTTTAGATACCTATGACCCCTTAGCACTCCTTAAGACTCCTATGAACTATTAATGTATCCTAGGACCCATTTTGACCCATTAATGTATCCCAAAACCCCTTAGGAACACTTATGACATATAGGACCCATTAATATATCTTAAAACCCCTTTGCACCACTTAAGACAACTAGGACTTCTTAAGATGACCTAGGGTCCATTAATGTATCCTACGACCTTTTATGACCACTTAAGACACCTACGACCCCTTAAGATATCGTAGGACCCCTTAGGACCACTTATGACACCAAGGACCGCTTAAGACATTCTAGGACCCATTAATGTATCTTAGAACCTCTTAAGACATAGAAGCCCCAAGACCCATTATGCATCTAAGGATGCCCTGGGATCTATTAATGTATCCCAATACCCATTTATGTACCCTAGGACCACTTAGCACCCATCAATGTATCCTACGACCTGATAATATATATGATGGCCTCTTAAGACATCCTAGGACCCATTAATGTATCCTTGAACCCCTTACGACTAGTTAAGACACCTACTACCCATTAAGATATCATCTTACCCATTAATCTAATTATGTATCATATGACTCCTTAGGACCACTTGTGACACCTAGGACCCCTTAAGACATCCTAGAACCCATTAATGTATCCTAGGACCACATAAGACACTTAATAACCCTTAAGACATCCTAGGACCCCTTAATGTATCCTAGGATGCCTTCAGACCCATCAATGTGTCCTAGGACCCATTCACACCCATTAATGTATCTTAGGATCTCCTAAGACCCGTTAATGTATCCTAGGACCCATTCATATATCCCATGACCCATTAATACATATGACGACCCCTTAGGACCACTCAAGGCATAGGTAGGACCCCTTAAGATATCCTACGACCATCGCCATCTCTCTCTCTCTCTCTCTCTCTCTCTCTCTCTCTGCAAGGCTCTAGATCTAATTGTGTTTATCAATTGTTAAATTAAAGGATCAAGAATTCTCAACATCCCTATATTATATATTGTATATATATTATTGACTCTCTCTCTCTCTCTCTCTCTCTCTCTCTCTCTCTCTCTCTNTCTATTTCCCCCCGATTATCATCTTTCTCTCTACCTCATCTCTCCCCTCCCTAATTACCCTCTCTCTCAATTTCTTCCCTCCCTCCTCTCACTATCTCTTTCTCTCTCTTTTCTCCCCTTTTCCTTCTCCATCTCCCCATCTATTCCCCCTTAATTACCCTCTTTCTCTCTTGACCACTTTTGTCTCTCTACCTTATCTATGTCCCATCTCCCCTCAATCACTTCTCTTTCCTACCTTCCCTTTTTTTATTTAGGACTTGTTTTAGGAACAAATAAAGTGAATGGGTTTTAAAAGATTAAAAATTGTACATGTTTATAACACTGTGAATATTGGGAATTTAATACTATGAACATTGGGCATTTAGGGACTAACTACGCAAACGTGTTTTGACTAAACATAACCCACTCGTGTTACTTTGAGTCAGATTACATCGTCAACGGCCAATACAACACTTTTGCAACTGGTTGAAGGGTCCAATACAACTATTCACACTTTTTGGGGACATTTTTAGACAATGTAAGAGATGCTTTTGTTTTATATGAGCTCAAATGATTGAATACTTTAATATTGTTGATTATAAAAAATGATGAAAATTTCTAGTTGTTTTGGTGATTTGATTGTATAAGAATGTGTTCAATATATTTGTAAAATAATACTATTTAGGATAATTGGTATTAATGATGGGAAAGAACAAGAGGAACAATCAAACAACGAGAGGCAGCTAAGGAAAGACAAACGAAGTGTATGAGGAGATTATGTGAACAAAGAAAAATGGAAGGAGAAGATACGTCATCTACATCATCTAAAATTGATGTACCAAATGAACCTAATGCAATTGAAGAGGAAATCACAATGAATGATCAATCAAATGATTAACATACACCAACTCAATTCGATGTAATGAATGTACATAATGCACCTAATGCAAATGAAGAATTTGCACCAATCTTAACACGTCCTAGAATTATTCATAGAAAACTAAAGTATCTGATCGACATTGATGAGAATATTTTCAAGCTAACGTAAGATCAAAATTTTGAATGAACTTGTAGAAGAATGGTTAAAATAATATGGAATAACTATTTTGAAAACTTAAATAAAACTAAAAGATGTCAATTAATTGTTGAAATGGTTAAAAATATGAAATTTAGAGAGACATAGAAAATTATTGGCTTAAGATCATCTAAAAATAATAGTGAAAGAACTAATGTGAAATCTATTTGATGTGTATCAACCAATTGGTTCAACTTCACGTACTAAAGATTCTAATGTTACTTGATGTGTTATCACGTAAACAATAATGGGAAAGGAAATAAAAAAGATCGTTTAATAATCAAAATAAGTAAGTCGTTAAAGATAAGTAGAACAACATTAACAAATGTCTTAGGGAGGTAGGAGAAAATTAAGGATCCTAATAGTACTTCCCTTTGGCCATTCTCGGGTAGACTTCCACACAAAGACAAGGTTGTTGTTGATGCACTAGAAGAACATTAATTGAAACATGTTGGCATGACAACACAAGGGTTTTGCCTAACAAAAGAGATGTTTTTAGAAAGCGAATTGGTTCTACAAATCGTAAGCCACATCCAAAAAACTTTTTGGATATGATTCAAACACAATTTTATGAAAGATTTGTTCAAAGGTTTCCTCAAATAAGAATTAGTCAAATATTTTTTTAAATGACAATACCTTTTAATGTTAAGATTAATCATGCACTTAAAACATGTCTTGTAGGATGCATATTGTATTTTCTATGCATTATGATATTTATCTTCATATATGTCATATTTTGCACACTAATGATATTTTACAAGAATGTGGTATACAAGCACCTCCTAAGTCACCAAGATAATTTATTTCAAGTGTACTATGTAAGCAGATGATGTTTGCATTTACTATAAGATGATGCATTTGAAAGGTTCTTGTGCTACATGTTGTGGTTTGCAACATTTGCAGAGATGTCTGCATCTAGAGAGCACCCATGAAATTGGTAATAAACTAGTTTCTTTTGGAAAAGACAAAACAATCACATATGGGGTTAAAGTTGAAGAAGAATTGAAGAGATGCGAGTTAGTGAAAAATGATGTGTAGTTGAATTTATGAAGATTTTTCTAGAGTAACTACTTTATGAGTAGATAGTGAATACACATAGAGCTTGATGGTTAGATGAGCAATACACGTTATGTAAGGACACTTTTCCCTTGGTGTCATTTCCTCTATCTTTAATTTTAGTGAGAATTGTATACTACAACCTCAAAAACAAGTGCAATATATGTATTTCCATTTTAAACAAGTTACTATTTTTGTACACATAGCATTCACGCATGCACATGATAGAAAAGAGGAGGATAGAAAGGTTTTAAGAAAGTACCAGTTCTATATTAATGATGATCGTAATTATTCGACGAAGTTTGTGTAAGGATGCTTTAAATTTATTTATGATAGTTTAAGGGAAAGAGATAATTGCACCTCACAATTTAAGAATGCAAGTATGTTCTACTAATTGATTAAGATGCATGTGACAAGTTGTGTACAATATTTTTAGAATTTCAATGAGGCTAGACATAGAAAGGGACAGCATGAGGGTTGAGGAGCATGTGTAAAAAGATCCTTTTCTAGAGAGGAATTGAAGTATGAAGGTGGCATCGATTTAACAGATGCAACAACAATTGTTTAATGGTTTAAATCTATGATGGGACAAAGTAATGTTGGTATGTCTATTTTTTATATATATTTTGGTTGATACATGAATATAGCATTGAAAACTATATTTATTTTTACACACTTACATGATCAAGTGACATGTAGTCATTTAGAATTTCAAATGCAAGGTCGCTAGTTATTTATACTAGACAGATTGTATGTTTTTTCTCTTCATGTATGATTTTTTTGTGGAAATAATATGAATCGCAAGAGTGGGTCGACCAATGGTCTTGTAGACCTTTAGTTCCCATTGATATATATCAAGTTCCCAAAGCACTACAATTGAACTACATGGAAAGTGAATTTTGACCATGTATCTAACCTAGTCAAGCTAGGTAATTTTTCAATTTATTACTCAGGTGAAATTAATTTTAACTCATTTTATTACACTTTATTTTAGATATTAAATTATCATTCTTTAAAATGCGGGCCATGTGTACACTATTGTTGCAGATGATAAAAATGGAGAAGGAACAAATTAATTTTTGTGTCATTGTATTGAGGCCAAAAAAAATTTAATACAGGTCTGATTACTAAGAGGGGAGGGGTGAATAAATAATCAACAAATTCATAGATTTCAACCTCTTTAAACTTTATGCACCAAAACATTCAACAACGACTAATATAAATAAAAATTTCAAAGCATGTATCCAAAAGTAATCAACCACACAATGTAAAAACTATATTTTTTCTTGTCGAAACCCAAATGGTAAAAACCACTGTGGGATATGGAAACCACTAAATTTGTACTCTTCTGAAATATGCCTTGTTAGGAGCTTACCTTGTTAAAGGTTACAAAAGCATTGTTAGGTGCCACTCGTTTAAGGGATTTTCCTTTAGATCTGTTAGGATATTTGCCCTGTTAGGAGAAGCCTTGTTAGAGGAATTTAGAAAATTCAATTTAAATGCCACCTTTTTAGAGGGTTTACAACAAAGATCTGTTACAATCCACCCTAATAAGGGATTTCACTGTTATAATTGTTAGAAAGAAAAAAATAAAGCAACCTATAAAATTTGCATGACCTCTGCATGATCAAATCCAATTAAGCTATGAAATTATTCTCCACACACTATCTCTTCCTTGGCTTGATCACACTTGATTCCTTCACTTTCTTTGTCATTGAATCCTTCTGCAATTTACAATCATCAAATACCTTCTTCTTCAACTTTCCAATATGTAGATTTTCTTCCACCGACTTAAAAGAAACCCTAGATTTGAGATATGAACGATCCAGTTCATATTAGGTAAGATAAAATGTATCTAACAACTCATAAACCATTTTCCTTTGACCGTGTCGGCTTACATATGGTTTTCACCTTAGAAATTGAACTATCTTCAAAAACTCATCTGACCAAAAGAAATTTTTTGAAGAATCCACCTCAAACGTATACCTCGAGAAATGTGATGTCAAATATGTTCCACAAATCATGCAACTGCCTTACTACTTCATGAAAAAAATCACCGATCCTATTGCTACTTCCAGTTTTTTTACTAATTCACTAATCTTCATTACATATTCAAGAACTTTGTCTTGTTTACCTATTCATCCTATTAACACTGCTTCCAGTCCAATAAAATAGTTATACCTGTCAAAAATATGAGTCGCGATCACAAACATAGTATATGGACATTGTTCTCAACCATATCCTATGACCTCTCCATCAAATAGCTTACCAAGTTAAGATAACATTCAAATTACTTGTAGTTTGTCACTGACTATTTTAGCAGTTACCTAGTTTGATTACATTCAAACATAGCTAACTCAATACTTCATATCAAAATTCATGATTAAAAAATTAAAATCATAACACATAACATATTATTCCTTTAGAATAGCAGCTTCAGAATCATACTAAAACTCGTAATTCACTCACACATTATCTGGTAACATACTGAAAATGCTAAGTCAATCAGTTGAAATCAATGACAACCAAATAAATGATTCACCTATCGTTAAATCTATACAAATATTCATCAATGCAATACTTAGCATCACTACATCAGTTATGTCAACAATCTCCCCCTTTGGCATTGATATAAATACTCTTATCTTCTCTTAACTTCTGATTTCTTATTGATATTACCTTGTTGATTTCCCGATGGCAACACTATGTCTCTATGATGGCAATCCTCTTACTGAGTTCTGCAAAATGTTTCCACTTTTTTATGTTCCTCTAATCATACGTATGCTCACTCGGTTATACTTATTCATCACCGTCATATACTACCCTTTTCATCTCATTCTATATGTTCTTCTGTTGTTTGCATACATATTATCCTCCTTTTTTCAATTACATATATTTCCTTTATATGAAATACATATTCTCCCCTTTTGACAACAATGCCAAAGATTTCTAATCATTTAGTCATCTCTGATTATACTTGATTGTTCCTTTCTTGTTCTTTCCTCATCACTATATTACAACACCATACTAAGACTTCTTTGTTATGGAGTACTCCACCTCTACATCAATCCATACACATGATATTCTAATAAACACATGAACTGATGCAAGCATCATCATCCTCTAATTAACTTCATATAGGGGAATAACCCCTAATCTACCCCTGAGATACTCAAAGGTATCCTTTGGTAATGGATTGGTGAATATATCAGCAACTTGTTCTTTAGTAGACACATAGTCAAGACTTACCTCCTTCTCATGTACCTATTCTCTTAGAAAATGATATTTTATTGTAATGTGATTTGTCTTCAAGTGCATCACTGTATTCATGGAAATTGTTATTGTACTAGTGTTATCACAATCGATAACAACCTGTTTTGTGACCTTCTCATGAATTATCTCAAGAATTGTTTTTATCAATATCACTTGATGACAGTTGAGAGTAGTAGCAACATACTCTGCCTCTGTAGTAGATTGAGAAATATAATTTTTCTTTTTACTAATCCAGAAGACTAATATTTCACCAAGAAAGAATGCTCCACCACTTGTGCTCTTCCTATCATCAACATTACCTTCCCAATCTACATCACTAAATACATTCAAAGATAAATATCCATCCTTACCATACCATAGGCCATAATCTTCAATCCCCTTGAGATATCTGAAGATCATCTTCACTGCAACCATATGTGATTACTTTGGGTTTGAGGAAAACCTTGCAAGAGTGCCAACATCATGTGCAATATTCGGTCTATTGTGAACATTATACTGCAATTAAAGGATCATGGATCTATATAGAGTTTCATTTACCTCTTTGGATTCATCCTCCTTAGATATTTTTTAGCATGTGACCATAGGTGTTCCCATTGGTTTTGAGTCATCCATACCAAAAACATTTAGAATTTCCTTCACGTACTTGGATTGACTGATGTATATCCGTTTCTTTATCTAATGTACTTGAAGACCAATAAATAATTTGATTTCTCCTATCATTTAAATTTCAAATTCCTTCCTCATTTCTTCTAAAAATGACCTTCTCAAAGCTTCATATCCACCAAAAATATGTCATCAACAAAAATTCAGCAATGAATATCATGCCTTCACTTTCAGATTTTAGATATACATTATTATTGTCACTAGTTCTTGTGAAACCAATCTGAATAAGATAAGCATGTAGCCTTTCATACCATGCTCTTGGAGCTTGTTTCAGTTCATACAATGCTATATGCAATTTACATACCATTTCTTTACCTTTTTCAGTAGCAAAACCTTTAGGTTGTTCAATGTATACTTCTTCTTCTAACACATCATTAAGAAAAGAAAATTTTACATCCATTTGATAGACCTTAAAACCTTTATAAGTAGCATATGCCAAAATTATCCTTACACATTCAAGTCTAAAGAAATGTATAAATGTCTCACCATAGTCCAGTCTTTTTCTTGTACATACCCTTTGCAAACTAGCCTTGCCTTGTTTTTTATCACTTCTCCTTTCTCATTCAGGTTATTCCTAAAAATCCATTTAGTACCTATAAAATTCTTGTATGTAGGCCTGGGTACTAAAGTCCATGTATTATTCCTCTCTATTTTATCTAATTCCTCTTTCATAACCTTAACCCAATCATCATTTTCCAAAGCATCTTTAACAGTTTTAGGTTCTAATTTAGATAGTAAATAAGTTCTTTCCCTTACCTTACTCCTTGTCATCGCTCCAACATTTTTATCTCCAATATTTTGATCTTGAGTATAATTAAGTTTCATATACCTTGGGAGTAAAGATTCTATTCTTTGGTTACCTTCATCATCATTCACAGATTATGGTTGATTCACCACTTTAGTCATCTGTGGTACTGTATCTGGCTTAGCTATTTGAACGTAAACAAACATCTCATAGTCGTCCAATTCCTTCTTGTTATCTTCCTCATTTTTCTCAGAAAATTCATCAATTCTAACATTGGAACTTTCAACTATCTTGTTAGTATGCTTGTTCAAACAATTATAAGCTTTACTTCTAGTAGAATATCCTAGAAATATCCCTTCATCACTCTTAAAATCAAATTTACCATTTTGTTCATCCTTCTTTATGTAACATTTACTTCCAAAAAATTTGAAATAACTCACATTAGGAGTATGACCATACCATAGCTAATAAGGTGTTTTGATTGTACCTTTCTTTAGTTGTACCCAATTCAAAGTGTAGATAGCGGTACTTACAACTTCTCTCCAAAAGATTTGAGCCACTCTCTTTTGTATCAAAAGTTTCATTGCATAATCAATTATGGATTTGTTCCTTCTCTTTGCAATTCCATTTTGTTGAGGTGTCCTTGATGTTGACATTTTTCTATTGATTCCATGTTGTTCACAATATGTTGTGAAGTAAACTCACCTCCTCTATTAGATCTGAGACACTTAAGTGCTTTACATGTTTCTTCTTCAACTCTTGTTTTCTACACCTTAAACATGTAGAATGCATCAGATTTATCCTTCCAAAACATAACATACATCATTCTTGAGTAATCATCGACAAACAAGATAAAGTAATTATCTCCATACTAGCTCTGAGTTCTCATTGGTCCACACAAATCACTGTGTACAAGGTGAAGAATGCTCTGAGATGAATAGACTTTACTAGTAAATCTAGAACTAGTCAACTTTCCCAACTGACACTCCTTACACATAGCATTATCAAGATAAGCTAAAGTAGGAAAACCTCTAACACATCTTTGCTTATTGACCTTCACTGGATTATCAAAATTAACATGACAAAATCTTTTATGCCACAACCAACAGGCTTCAACTTTAGCAAACAAGAAGTGTTTATTAGTAGAGTTCATTCAGAATAGGTTTCCTCTAATTTGTTCACTAGTAGAAATCAAGTCTCTTGATGTTCCTAAGATCTTGCAAACACCATTAATAAATTCTAATTTGGAACCCTTTTTATACAGCTGAGCAACACTTAACAGGTTATACTTTAATCCATCAACCCAATAAACATCATCCCAATTAGTGTAATCATTGATTGCTATTGAACCTTTACCTCTTACCACACATGGAGAACCATTACCGAATATGACTGCACCATTGAAATAAATTTTCTTTTTTCACCGGTCATGTGATGTGTACACTCACTGTATATTATCCAGTCACCATTGTCCTTCATGCTTGAAATCAATTATTTTTCCTCTTTATCTCTATTTACATCAGTTGAGGGTTCTTCTTTGACTACAACAAAGACTATCTCTTCCTCATCATCTCTTCCATCTGATTCTTCATTAGTCACTCCTTCTTCTAGGAAACATGCCTTCTTTATCTTGTCTTTTAAGTTCCTAAATCTTTTGAACTTATCCTTCCTATCATTGTCAGGACATCTAGATGCAATATGACCAATTTTGTTACATAAAAAGTATTTTAAGGGAAGTTCACCTTTCTACTTTCCTTTTCCTATAGGTAATTTCCTTTCTAGTAGTGCCTCCAACTCTTCTTGATTTCTTTCCTCAAACAAGATAGAATCATAATCATGATTTCCTTCAAAACTGTTAGAGACTTATTTTCCTTTCTTTGATGAACCAATGGTTAGGGAAGCTTTGAATACAGATTCTATTCTAGGCATATTGTTATCAAAGTTACTTAACTCAAAAGTAGTAAGCTTTCCAGCCAAGGAATCTAGAGTCACATTTGTAGGATTAATAGATCTCAACTCTTGTATAGAAGAGACTCTAATAGCACACTGTGGTGGTAGGGTTCTCAAGATTTTACTTACCACTTCATATTCTTCAAGTTGACCACTAGCTCCTTTTATATCAGAAAAAACCTCCTTTATCCCATAGTTGTATTAAGCAATGTTCTCACCTTCATGCATTCTCATTTCATCATACTTTCCTTTGAGACTGTCCACCTTTTCTTTCTCAAAATGAACATCCCCGCCATAAACTATTATCAAATTGTCTCACATATCTTTAGCATTATCCATATCCTTGATATCTACAAACTCAGCATCAGATAGAGTACTTGCTATTTTCATCATTACATAGTTATGCTCTAGATTCCTCTTTATTTGTTGATAATTTAGTGTGCTAGTAGGTTGAGCACACTTAGTTGTGAGATGATCCAATGCTTTATTTCCAATTCCTGATAGATGTAGCTTCATCATGCTTACCCGTGTAGAGAAACTGTCCTTGGTGAACTTAGGTGCTTCTTTCCTATACATCTTCAAATCTTTTCCCTCAAGATGTTAAGCTTTCTTAGTCAGGGAACTAGCTCTGATACCAATTTTTAATACAGGTTTTATTACTGAGAGGGGAGGGGTGAATCAATAATCAAAAAATTCATAGATTTCAATCTCTTTAAACTTTATGCACCAAAAGATTCAACAACAACTAATATAAATAAAAATTTCAAAGCATGCATCCACAAATAATCAACCAGACAATTTAAACACCATATTTTTCTTGTGGAAACCCAAATGGGAAAAACCAAGATGGGAGTTGGCACCCATTAAATATGTACTCTTCTGGAATACGCCATGTACGGAGCTTACCCTGTTAAAGGTTACAAAAGTACTGTTAGGTGCCACACAGTTAAGGGATTATCCTTTAAATCTGTTGAGATCTTTGCCTTGTTAGGAGAAGCCTTGTTAGAGGACTTTAGAACATTCAATTCAAATTCCACCTTGTTAGAGGATTTACAACAAAGATCTGTTAGGATCCACCTTAATAAGGGATTTCACTGTTACAATTGTTAGAAAGCAACAGATAAAGTGACCTGTGAAATTTGCACTACCTCTGGATGATCAGATCCAATTAAGATTTGAAATTATTCTCCACACATTATACTCTTCCTCTGGTTCATCACACTTTATTCCTTCACTTTCTTTGTCACTGAATCCTTCTGCAATTCGCAATCAGCAAATACCTTCTTCTTCAACTTTCTAATATATAGATTTTCTTCCACCGACTTAAAATAAACCCTAGATCTGAGATATGAACGATGCAGATCATATTAGGTAAGATATAATGTATCTAAAAACTCATAAACCATTTTCATCTATCCGTGTTGACTTACATATGGTTTTCACCTTGTAAATTGAACCATCTTCAAAAACTCGTTTGACCAAAAGAAACTGTTAGAATAACTAAGAGGGGGGGTGAATCTGTTAGCTCCCAATTATCCTATAGTCCCAAATTTCTCCAAATGTATACAAAAACAAATTTTAAATATAATTCAACTTGGTGAAATGTATTATGTAATCTCAAACTTTAGTCATATAGTGTTTACCTCGTATTAGTAAATCAATACTCTGATTACCAATCAATGTCAATAAAGTAAAGTGTAAATAAAAATAGCAATCCACAACATTTATGCACATTGACACATATATTTTTAACGTGGAAACCCTTCTAAGGGAAAAACCACCTGGGACCGGTAACCCAAAATATTTCACTCTTTTAAAGTGAGATCGGTTAAGAGCCAACCCTGTTAAAGGTTACAATGCACACTATTAAATGTGACCTAGTTAGAGGATTTAAAACTAACAATTCTCTCTTGACCATGCATTCACTATGGGGTCAACAAGAAAACATCCAACATTCATTAGAATGTCATAATAAATACTTTCGCGTCCTACTAGGTTAAGAGATTTATCTGTAACAATGGTTAAACTGATACAGTAATGATCTGATTCAAATACAACTCTATTTTGCAGATTTTCATATCTATGCTAAGTACATAATACCTCTGATCAATTTGTTCACTTCAATTCATCTCATACTTCATACTCTTTTCTGCTTGGTAATGATTTTTCTCTGTCATTCGGTGATGTCTGTAGAAAATGCTCAGTTTTGTCTTTAACCAGTTTGATCAGTCATGCATAAGCTTTGCATGTGCGCATCAGGTGTATGTTTAAAATGAATCTCTTGTCTCTTATATAGACATCATAACTCATTTAATTTCCATCCTTTAGATTTTTCTACTTAATCTCCATCATTGATTTTGTCACTTAAACCATCCTTGGCAATTGTGTTAAAAACACGTTTCAATCTTTATCGTATGATCTTCCTTGAATTTTCATAACCGTTTGATCAACATAACAAACTTTATCTTTTAGCTTGAAATCATCAATTTTCTAGCTCAGCATTCTATTCGACCTCAGTTTAAATAAATTGCTCAGTCAATACCATGTTGTGTCAATGATCCCTAGCTTGGTTATCACTGTACTCGGTATACACTGTGTTACTCAGTGCTCACTATCTCTCGGTGTATATAGAAATCTTCATTTACCGAATACATAAAATTTGTTTGTTCCATTTTTTCAATCCATAATAGATGTTTGTCACCATAATGCTATTCAAATAAGTTGACATCAATGACAATACATTAACTGATAATTTTTATCATCACATCTGTAACTCGGTTGACTATCAACAAATGACTTCAAACATATAATTAGTTATAGTTCATCAATCTCTCCCTTTGGCATTGATGGAAACACAATATAAAATATGCAATATGAAAATGTCATACAACAAATACTAAACTTTTTTTCTACAACTTCAACAATTCTGGAGCTCTCTCTAGCTTGAATATATATAAAATTTCATTTAAAAAAACTCACCATGCAGACTCTCCCTGGAAATTTGACTCTTTTGTTCTTGAATCTCTCTATAGATTAGATATGTCTCTCCCTTTGTCTTTTCTCCCTTTGATGGATAGATATTTCATTAATCATTCTCCCCCTTTAGATATTTCATTGAATCACTCTGCCTTTGACAACAATGCTAAAAATAAATATACAACTCTTCAATAACCAAAAATATCTCTGATGTTCAATGCACTAAGTACCTTGCAATGTACTAATATGGATTTGTCAGGCCAGTTTATTTTTGCATCAACATGATTGATATTCTGATTTCATGTAGGTTGATGCAACCTCCTAGTCAGCTTAGTGACCAATAGACAAGGGACGAACCCCTAGTCTGCCTCTCAAGTACTCAAATGTACCCTTCGGTAAGGGTTTGGTGAATATGTCTACAAGTTGTTCTTTTGATTGTACATATTCCAGTATCACTTGTTTATCTTATACTCGTTCCCTCAAGTTGTGATACTTGATAGATATATGCTTTTTTTTTTGCATGCATCACAAGGTTGTTTGAAATATTTATTGCACTTGTATTATCACAATAAATTATCACTGCGTCAGTGATCTCTTCATTCATGCCTTTCAAAATTTGTTTCATCCATGCAATGTTAGAACAGTTTGCAGTAGCATCAACATATTCTACTTCTGTAGATGACTGGGATATGCATCCTTTCTTTTTACTTATCCAAGTAACTAATCTTTCTCCTATAAAGAATGATCCACCAGTAGTGATTTTTCTATCATCTATGTCCCCAGCCCAATTAGCTTCAGTATAAACTTTCAGTTCAAATTTTCCATCTCTCTTACATACCATAATCCATCGTCTTCAGTGTTCTTCAAATATCTAAAAATTCTTTTTACAGTAGTCATATGTGATTCTCTGGGATTAGTAGAAAATCTTGCAACAATTCCAACTGTGTTTGCTATGTCTGGTCTTGTGTGTACAACATACGTCAACTTACCAATCATAGATCTATACAAATTTTGATTTACCTCAAGTGTCTTATCTTCTTTTTTCAATTTGCATCTTGTCACCATAGGTGTTCCACCTGGTTTTGATTTTTCCATTCTGAATGTCTTTAGTACTTCCTTGATGTATTTTGATTGAGTAATGTAGATACCTATAGTCTGTTGTAAAATTTGCAATCCAATAAAAAATTTGATCTCTCCAAACATTAAAATTTCAAATTCCTTCCTCATTTCATCAACAAATGAAGTGCATAGGTTATCATTACCTCCAAATATAATATCATCAACAAAAATTTCAGCCATAAGCGTCTTATCATCATTTCCTTCTTTCAAATACAAATTTCTATTGTCACTTGTTCTAATAAATCCAATACTTGTAAGATAGGAGTGTATTCTTTCATACCATGCTCTTGGTGCTTGTTTCAATCCATATAAATCTTTGTGTAACTGACATACCATGCGTGTCTGATCAAGATCAACAAATCCTTTAGGTTGTTCAATGTATACCTCTTCTTCCAGTATTCCATTCAAAAATGTAGACTTAACATCCATCTGATATACTTTGAATCCTTTATATGCAACATATGCAAGTAATATTCTAACTCCTTCAAGTCTAGCAACAGGTGAAAAAGTTTCTCCATTGTCAATCCCTTCTTCTTGCGCATACCCTTTGCAAACTAATCTTTCTTTATTTCTAGTTACATTCCCATTCTCATTCAATTTGTTTCTGAATATCCATTTTGTGCCAATGACATTCTTATCACTTGGTCTCAGTACTAATGTCCATGTCTTGTTTTTATGTATCTGCTCAATTTCCTCATTCATTGCAGTAATCCATTCTTCATTTTCTAACGCATCTCTAACATTTTTAGGCTCAAATTCACAAATTAAACATGTTTTATCTTTCAACTTACTTTTTATCATCATGCCAGCTCTTTTATCTCCAATAATCTGATTTTATGGATGATTAATTCTCACATATTTAGAAAGTTCAGGTTCAATTCTCTATTCTTCATTGTCTTCTCCTGTAGGTTCATTATGTTCTTGTTCATGATCTTCAGTTTCAACATTTTCTTGATTCTCGGTCTGTGATACCTATTGCTCGGTGACATTACCCTGTTGCATGGTAATGTTAGGCATCTGCGCCGATATAGTATTAGGTTCTTCCATGTAGAGAAATCTATTGTAATCTTCCAATTTTTCCATGTTGTCCTCATCATTCTTCTCAGCAAATTCATCAACTTTCACATTTTCACTTTCAATGATTTTGTTAGATATTTTTTTCAAACATTGGTAAGCTTTACTCTTAGTAGAATATCCAAGAAATAATCCTTGATCACTTTTTGAATCAAATTTACCATTTCGATCATCTTTCTGAATATAGCACCGACTACCAAATATTCTAAAATAGCTCATATTAGGTGTATAACTATACCATAGCTCATAAGGTGTTTTGTTTGAATCTTTCTTTAGTTGTACTTGGTTCAATGTGTAAACAGCAGTGCTAACTGCTTCTCTCCAGTAGGTTTGTGCAACATTCTTTTCAATCATCAATGTTCTAGCACAATCAAAAATTGATCTATTCCTTGTTTCAAGAATTTTGTTCTTCTGTGGTGTCCTCAGTGTAGAAACTTGTCTTTTTATTCTATACTCATTACAAGATTTAGTGAACTCATCAAAAATAAATTCACCTGCTCTATCAAATCTCAAACACTTCAATTCTCTACCAGTTTCTTTTTCAACTTTAGCTTTGTACCTTTTAAACATATTAAATGCTTCAGATTTTTCTTTTAGGAACATGACAGTCATCATTCTACAGTAGTCATCAAAAAATAAAATAAAGTATATGTCCCCATAATAACTCTGTGTTCTCATTGGTCCACATAGATCTGTGTGAACTAACTCCAAAATATCATTAGATGAAAAATTATTGCTCTTGAAACTAGATTTTGACATCTTTCCCATTTGACATTTTTTGCACATTACATGGTCTGGTTTAGATAAGATCGATAAGCCTCTAACTTTTCTTCTCTTACTAATCTTAACCATGTTGTCAAAATTTACATGAAAAATTATTTTATGTCATAACTATATATCTTCGTTCTTACCCAATAAGCAAGTAGTTTCAACAGTGTCAAGATAGAATAGGTTACCCTTTGATTGTTCACCAGTGTCGATCAAATTTCTTGTTCCATCATAGATTCTAGCTTTTCTATTTTCAAATGCAACTCAATGACCTATGTTATTCAGTTGTGAAACACTCTACATATTATAATTAAGTCCTTTCACCCAATATGCATTCTCACATTTGATTTGATTGTTCAGCATAATAGTACCTTTTCCTTTCACTTGACAAGGTGTATCATTTCCCATTCTAACAGATCCACCATCATAATGTTCAAGAATTTCAAATTTTCCTTTATCTCCAGTAATGTGATGTGTACACCCACTGTCAATAACCAAAATTTCATGCTTACTTACTTTAGAAATAAGTGTTCTTTCTGCATACCTTTCATCTTCATCTGAATCATCTTTCAATGCTAAAAACACTGTCTCAATATCTTCATCATTGTTAGAACCACTATCATTATCTTTATCTTCAAAAATGTAACAAGCCTTCTTGCCTTTATCTTTTTAATCTCGGTTATCTCTTCTGTCATACTATCAGTTGCTTATGTAGTCTCGATCATCCTTTATGTCATTAAATCTATCATTTCTTTCATCATTCTTTCTATTAGGGCATCTTGCAGCACAATGGCCAATCTCTTTATAGTTAAAACATATCAAAGGTAGTAAACCTTTATACCTTACTTTAACTTTGTGCAATCTTCTAACCATTACAGCTTCAAGTTCATCAAGTTCCTTATCATCACTATCACTGTCATTGCAGCAAAAACTTTAGTGGCAATTATTCACCATTTGGCGAATGTCGCATGTCGGCGACCCCTAAATTGGAGAATATTTTTGACATATTGGATTGACCCTATCACATGACATTTATTAATATTGGGTCCAAAGCCCGGGCCCATCGCCCATCATTTTATTTAATTTTTCCATTTCTTACACATTATCACCAATGAAATATAAATTTTGGTCCCCGTAAATTTAAAACATTCGCCTATAATTTCTAAGTGACCCCAAATCGGCGGTCTATATTCGCCAATCATTTTATACATATATATTTATAGGAAGCCTCAAATTTTCCTGACATTTTATGGACGCGTGTCTCTAACTGACATAATTTAGCCAACTTTATTAATCATGCAGAGGTATTGGACGACCCATAATCGCCTTGGAAATAACAAAAGATGTGTTATAATTACGTGGGCTTCACCAAATATTTGTATACCTAATACCTCCTACCAAATTTTCCAAATAAGGATTAGTATAAAAACATTATGATATCTCTATATTTGATCGATAGTGAAGTTTCAGACTATTGAGTGCAACTATATACTGCATTGGCAAGTCGCGACTGCATTGCTGCAATTTAATTTGAGGCAAAGGTAATTGATACTTATTCTATGAATCTGTGATTTTGAGTTCATTTACATTATTCTGGAATAGGTTTGCAAAAATGGGGTTTCTTTTCCCTTTCGGCCTGAAATACACCACACGTCGTTGATCTGTTCCCATCCAACGGTCACTGGCACTGTCGCACTATCCTAGATCCCATTAACTTTTGGCTTATCATTTTGATTTGATGTCACTAGGACATGTGTGAGTGTCACTTAATTATTTAATTACAACTCCAGCTTATTATTATTATTTTTTTATCGATAATTTAGCTTATTATTTATTACATTTAATAAATGTTTAGTTTTACAGTGTAGTCCAATTTAGATTTTAATTCAATTATTTCTATCTGTATTATAATCGAAATTACATTATCACACATCGATATGACACATTGGCAAATTAAAAATAGAAACTTGCTTTTTCTCAGAACTGATAAAGAAACTTAATCATTTTAAAAATTTAGAATCTCAGTCTTTAGATTTAAAAATGGAATTACTACTCCATCGCTTAAGCATACTTAAATGTCTAATACACAGGTAAAGAAACTAATTATAATAAACAATGTTAAAAGGAATGAGAGTGGGAGCTAGAGAGAAAGGACAGGCAAGAGGGAATTTGAAAACCTGTGATTATGGGAAACGCGATACTAGAGGAAACCTGGGATCTGCTATTGCAGGATACCAGTAGGTAGCGGGAGGATCAATAGAAGAGGGCTCCACAAAAGATTAAGATGAAGTCAAGAACCCTCCTTTCCGAGATGGTGGGCCAGGAGAAATATCATCTAAAGGCTCCTTGGCCAATCAAAATGATCATGCTTCAAACATGAATCTACTTAAAGGTATCTGGTCATCATTATTCAGGATTAAACCATCAGGAAAATATGCTTTTCCTAGAATCAACAATATTTTGAATCCATGTAAGGGTTACTTTGGCATATCTATCCCTGATCCCCTTGTGGACCATACTGTTTCCACAATGGCTCTTACTCTGGTTGGTAAGTTTATGGGGACAAGAACTAATATTGAGCTTGTTAGAGAGTTTACTTATCATAAATGGAAACTCAAGGGATAAGTGGATATAGCAGCAATGCCAAAGGGGTTTTTCTCTTTTGTGTTCTCAAATATGGAAGACCTATCAAAAGTGCTATGTGGAGGACCCTGGATGTTTGGAAAATCATCGTTGGCTCTTCAAAAATGGGTTATGATTCAAGATCTCAATGCTAAGATATTTGAAACTGCCCCTGTTTGGGTGAGACTACCTAGCCTCCCAATAGAATAATGGCATGAGGATTTTTTTTTTGGTCTTGCACGTGCGTTTGGGGAGTTGCTATCGATTGACCCGATTACAGCCACTAGATCTAGATTGGTCTATGCTAGAATCTATGTGAACATAAATCATAAAACAAATCTACCTGAGGTCATCACTATCAACTCTAAATTGGGTAAGTACATCCAAACTATTGAATATGAATCGCTTCCCTTTGCTTTTTTTTTCTTATAAAAAAGTTGGTCATTGGGATAAACATTGCCCACTAAAAAACCAAAAGAAAAAGAAGATCATAAAAGGGAACCTAAAAAGGTATGGAAACAAAAAATTAATCCTATTGATAGTTCTTTAGGGAATCCTGATCTAGGTCATTAGGAGAACAAAAAAAATAGTTTAAACAGTAATGAATCAGAGGTAAATCCGCTACCTGAAAACTAAATCACTTTGGATAAACAACCTATTAATGAATCAAAGGTAAATCTGCTACCTGAAAACCAAATCACTTTGGATAAACAACCTAGTATTGATCAAGTAGTCAGTGTATAATCTAGTCAAGAGAAGGGAAAGTTTAAGGTCAAGGAGCTAGAATCTACTAATAACGTAACCAATTTGAATGGTCCAGAAGATTTATCCCATTCTAGAGTTGTTTCTCCTATTCTTGATGAAGGAATTTTTGGGGAACATGACCTTAATGGAAATTCCTTAGAAGATAGTGATGATGACTCATTATCCCCTATTGCTGCTCTGTGGAGTGAAGAAAGCTAGAGAGAAACTTGAGTCCAGAGATATACCTTGTTAACCAAGAAGATCCTTGGCCATAGGTAAAGAAAAATAAAAGTTTCAACAAAAAATCAGGCAAAAAAGGTAACCAGAACAATAGTACTTCATGTGAATCCGCTAAAAAACAACAAAATCATAGTCAAGGGGGAGTAAAAACCAGAAGACAACTTAAGGCTGATGTTGGAACTCCTAAAAGTAAAAAAGGAAGGGAATCACATAAGAAGAAAAGAGAGCAGGAAGAAAAATAGAATATAACGGATGGAAAACAATGTACCATCCCTGAGATATGTTCTCCAAGTCTTTAATATGAAAGTAATCTCTTGGAATATAAGAGGGCTTAATAGCCTCCATAAACATGATGTTCTTAGGAACATGGTTAGAGATAGAAAACCTGATATTTTACTCATCCAAGAAACTAAAATGACTAAAGATAAATTGGAAAAAATGCATGTGTCTAAAGACTATGGGAGTATTGGAGGTGATTCTGAGGGTGCTTCAGGTGGCATAGGGATTTTTTGGAATAATAAAAACATTGTGTGCAATTTAATTCTTAGTGAAAAGAACATATTAGTGGTCAAGATTACTTTCCTCAAGGAGAACTTCAGCTGGAACCTTATCAATGTATATGCCCCTAACACTAGAGGAGGTAGACAGAAGTATATGCAAAGATTGAAAGATATTCGTAATATTTATCAAGAAATTAGCTGGATGATCATGGGAGACTTCAACACTCCTCTCAAAAATGAGGAAAAAAGGGAGGGATTACTTCCCAAATTGATAGCAGATCTGATCTGATGGAATTTATTAATGAGGAAGCCTTATTAGATATTGACCTGGAAGTCATTGAATATACTTGGTGGAATAGACATACAAGAAAAGATCTGATCTAGGTGAAACTGAATAGAGCCCTCTTAACCCATGATTGGTTGTCCAAGTACTTTTGCACTCTTTCTGCTAAAATTTGTATTGGATTTGACCACTATCCTATATCCCTAAATATTAATCAAATTAGGGGCAGAAAGAATTTTCCCTTCAGATTTGAAATAATGTGGCTAGCCCACCCTAATTTAAAAGATAATGTTGAGGAATGGTGGAACTAAACTATTGAAGGGGGAGCTATGTATAGAATGGCTGAGAAACTGAATACTATTAAAAGTAATCTGAAAATATGGAATAAGGAAGTGTTTGGGGATATATTCCATCTGAAAGGGAATTTGCAGAATGAAATTAAGGAAATTCAGAACATCATCCAGAAGGAGGGTCTTCCAGAGGAAACTAAAATCAAGGAAAACAAACTTCTAGCAGATTATCATAACATTATTACCAAGGAGGAATCTTTTTGGAGACAGAGATCTAGAGCTCTTTGGCTTAAGGCAGGGGATAAAAATACAAGATTCTTCCACATGATGACTTTGAAACATAAACCTATTAATAGGATAACAAATCTCCAATCTAAAGGTAAAAATATAAGGAAGGAGGAAGATATCATATCAGAAATATTAAGATACTTCTGAGAGCTGCTAGCTAAGGATAATAATTTGAATAGATCTAATCAGGATGAAATTCTCTCTACCATCCCCAAGTTGGTCGATGATCCTTCTAAAAAAATGCTCCAAGCTATCCCTTCAAACAAGGAAATTAGAAAGCTTGTCTTCTCCTTTGAAGGAGAAAACCCTCCTAGCCCAGATGGCTTCCCTATGCTATTCTTCCAGCAATTCTAGAATATTATTGGTCAAGATGTGAAGGGTGCTATCAAAGAATTCTTTGGAACTAGATGTCTTCTTAGGGAATTAAATTCTACTTTCATGGTTCTTATTCCTAAAAAATTGGGAGCCAATACTGTGGAATATTTTAGACCTATCAGCTTGTGCAATTCTTTACACAAGATTATTTCTAAAGTTATTACCTCCAGACTGCTTCAGTTGCTTCCAAATATTATTCCCCCAGCAAAATGGTTTTTTTCCTGGGAGACAAATCCTCAATTCTATCATTGTGGCTCATGAGAACATCCACTGTCTAGAAAATGCAAAAAAATAGGGATTCATGATGAAACTAGACCTATCTAAGACTTATGATAGAGTCAATTGACATTTTCTGCAGATGGTGATGTCTTCTTTTGGTTTTAACAAGGAGGTTATCAAAAGTATTATGCAACTTGTGACTACTATTTCTTCCTCTGTCATTGTTAATGGGGGATCTTCTACTTTTTTTAAACCAACCAGAGGGCTAAGACAAGGAGATCCTATCTCTCCTATTCTCTTTTCTATACTTGCTGAGTGCCTTACGAGGTACATCCATAAAATGGTGGAAAAGGGTGAAATAAGTGGTATACAACCCTCTTCAGCTAGACTAATTTTCTCTCATGAAATTTTTTTGGATGATACTCTTATCATGGGAGGTCGACTATTAAAGAAGCTAGAAATCTAAAGAAAGGTCTTTCTATCTATACTGCGGAAACTAGCCAGCTAGTCAATTGGACTAAGAGTCCCATCTTCTTCATAAATACTCTAGAAGAAAGACAAAAGAAAATGTCAACTATTCTTGGTTTTACTATTGGGAAACTTCCTTCATCTTACTTGGGCTTACCTCTTTGCTCCAATCCTCTGAAAAGTTTCTGGCATACTTTTATAAACAAATATAACAATAAATTTGCTGGTTGGAAAGGGGCGCTCCTCAGCAATGCGGGAAAGCTCCAATTACTGAAATCTACTCTTCAGAATCTCCCTGTTTATGAAATGAGCTTGTTTAAAATTCCCCACAAAATTGCTAATGAAATTGAGAAAATCCAGAAAAGATTCCTTTGGTCAGGGGTTGAGGAAAAGAAAAGACTGGGCCTTGTTTCTTGGGAAAAAGTTTGTAAGCCTAAAAAGTTGGGAGGTCTTGGGCTGTGAACCATTAAAAACATAAATAAAGCCCTCATGGAAAAAAAAATGTGGAGGATTTATGGAGATAAAAAAGAATGGAACTGTATTAATAAACAAAAATATCTCTTCCTCAATAATTCTTTGGAGGACTTTATAGGTGATGCCAAAAGTACTAATGGCTCCTTCATCTGGAATAGTATAAAATCTACCAAAGACCTGATTGTAAAAGGAAAAAGATGGAAGCTGGGATGATGAATGGATCCACTCAAAGCCTTTGTCCAACAACCAAGACTAGAAGAAAATCATTGAGACAAGCAAAGAATCTATTGGCACTAAAGCTATTGATTACTGGTAGGACAACAACTGGAAGAATTTGGGAGAAATTGATGTTAGACTTATTTCCCTCTAGCATGAGCTTCAGACCTGGCATATAAAAGATAACATCCAAGATTTGATTGTGTGGAATCCTACTTCTGATGGCAAGTACACTGTGGCCTCCACTGTTAATATCCTTTTTGAAAGAGAGGAAAGGCTTCCCTGCTCCTTTGTGTGGTATAAAAATCTTATACCTAAAATCAATTACTTCTACTAGCTCTTAATTCAAAATAAACTACAAACTCTTGATAATCTCACTAGGAGGGGTATAAATATTGTTAATAGATGTAGTCTTTGTTTTGAAAATTCTAAATCTTGTGATCATATCATGCTCCATTGCCCTTTCACTCGTAAAGTTTGGGATATAATCTTTAGAAAATGGAATCTCTGCTAGTGTTTCCATTTTGTTTGGTAGGATTTTGTTGCTCGATGGAGCTACCCACCTCAGAAATTTATAGACAAAGACCTTTGGTTCCTCATTCCTCCTCATTTTTGCTAGAGAATTTGGAAAGAATGCAACAATATAATATTCAGAGAAAAGTAGTCTACCCCTAAAGTGGTAGGAAACCAAATTTGTAGGGCGCTGGAAGAAAACTTCCTTTCATCTAAATCTGAGTCTAACTTTAGTAAGAGGGAAAGTGACAGAAATGATAGAGATCTTAATCCTATCAGTTAGAGATCCATGGCTACTTGGACTTTGCCTCCTAAAGACTGGGTTAAATCTAACTTTGATGGGGCTATGAAGGGCAACCCGGGAACTGCTAGAGGAGGAGGCATAATAAGAGATTAGAATGGTAATTGTGTTGGTGTGGTTGCTTCTCCATTGGGAATCCAATATAACTATAGAGCTGAGGCTATGGCAGCCCTCAATGTTATTTTACTGGTAGAAGAATTGGGTTGTAAGAAAGTCTGGCTGGAGGGAGACTCTTTAAATATTATTAATAATATTAGAGGCAATAGTAAGGCGTCATGAAATATTGATCATATAAATGCTAAGATAAATTATGTGACCTCAAAATTTACTTCCTTTTATGTCACTCATAATTATTGGGAAACTAACCAAGTGGCGAATAGTCTTGCCAATATTGGAGCAAAGAATGATGTCGCTTGCAAGTGGCACGGGAATGCTAAAATTGATGATGAGGTTAGATTATTTCTCAATTATGACTGGGTTAATCACAAGGTAGGTGAAGTCATTCTAATTAATGTTGATCTGATCTGGGGTACAGCGACGACGTCGAGCCATGTGAAGTGTCAAACTTATGATGAATTACTTTAGCTGCAAGCTTTTTGGGGTATCATTGATTACTCTATGTTTTTGAATATCTGTATTCATTTTGAGCTGAAAATTAGTATGAAACAGAACAGTGAGATAGTTTATACCAAGATAGAAGAGAACGAAGAAATGGGGGGAGATTTGAAGAGAGAAGAACCTGCGGAGTGTAAATGGAGGAATGAAAAAGAGGTGTGGGGCAAGCTCAAGAAGGGTAAAGTTCATAGATACTTAAAGCGTCTCCATGGAAAAAACAAGGAAGCAACGAAATATATTTTTAATGGGTGGGAGAATGTGAAAGTGAACATTCTGGGCAAATCTGTCAAGCTCACTCTGGACTGCCTAGCAGAAATTATGGGTCTCGCTTTGGAGGGAATGCATTTTTCAAAAGACAAAAAAGAGGGCAAAAAAGTGTATAAAATTTACCTAAGACTGATGAGGAGATGGCCATGCTCATGAAGGGTGATCTGGACTATGTCAATCTATCAAACATTAAGCGCATATGGGCATTTGTGATCTGAGCTATCATGGAGTACTTCACCCTTGACGGCAGGTATTCAAAGGTATAAAATTACCATTTTGTTCTGGTTAACCATTTCCATCATGACATTAGGGTTTGCTTTCCCTACTATCTCTTAATCTCGCTCAATCAGAGCATTATTGATCATAGAGTTAAATCTTCCCCTATTTTACATGAGGGTCTAATTCTATTGATTATGGACTATGTTAAAAACCATATCCCTAAACCCATTCCTAAGAGTATTGATAATGTTAAGAGGAAGTGTATGGAGGTGTCTACTAGTAAGATTTCTAGTAAGGAGAAAGCTAAAAAAATTCGTAAAGGCCCTATTGTTGCTGATATCTCTTTGTCAATTTATGACGACATCGAGGGGATGAGAACTGATGATGAATAGGATATCGAGTCTTCTAAGGATGAGGGTTTCCCTAGGAAACCGAGAAAAATTGATGATCTAAAGATGAACACCATCATTACCAATGAGCCTTTGGGTGGTAAAGTTGATATTGAGGAAACCCGAAAGATAGACAACAACATCCTGGATGAAATCACTAAAGAAATTGACAATATTATTGATACCCACATGGAGGATCATAATGTCAAAAATGACGGTGACGAGGAGTAGAACCATGAAATTCAGGACTCTCAGAGGGATTTGAGGGACATTGACACCCACATTGATGACCATACTGTCAATAATGATGGTGAGAAAGACCAGAATCAAGACTTTCCATATTCTCATAGGGAGACAAGGTACATGGAGGAAACTGATATTGACAAGGGAAAATTTGAGAATAATGACGAGAATATTTTCCCAGAAGAGGAAGCTGACAAAGTTGATAAGGATGACACAACTAATGAGAATGATGAGTACAACCAAGATATCCTGAAAGGTGATTTTGAAGTGAAGAATGACTAGAACATGAGGATCCTAGAGGATAATCTCCGTGAGAGAGAGGTCAATGTCAAAAGGGTGGCTACTCTTTCCTTCCTTCAAATGGCTAGAAATAAAGCAGAGAATAACTATAATATTGATAAATGGATTCAGGACGATATTAAGAAGATTAAAGCTAATTATAAGAACCTACAAGAAAGAAATGCATTGCTAGAAGAAATTATGGATAAAATGCACAATGATGTAATTATGTACCTTCAAGGGAATGATGTGTTTGATAAGTTTAAAAATATGGACACCAAGATTAGTACCATGGTTGATAACAGGCTCAAAAAAAAAAAATGACAAGGTTAACAACAACAAGGCTCTTCTCAAAAAACTTACTACTATCAACAAAATGGGTATGAAAAACTCTGTGGATAATCTGAAATCTTTGTATACCCTTCTAGAAGGTAACTATAATGATAAAGCAAGGTAGGAGGATGACTTCCCTCAGAAAACTCATATCTCGGGCCCAGGCACAAGGACTCGCTCCAGCACTAAAAAGAAAGCTGATGTTCAAATCAAAGATATCACCAAGTTGCGGGACTCGATCCAATGCATGGAATTGCAGATGGTTGACGTTCAGATGCTGGAAGATCAGATGGAAGTTGTTTAGCTTCAATGCTGGAATGTTTTGGTTGCTGGAATTTTTTTGTCTCCTGTCTACCGGAGGCTTTTAGTAGATTGTTGTTTTGATATGATATCTACTGTTTAATCTGGGGTTTAGCCCTCTTTTGGTTTTCTTTCATGTTTGATAGTTCATTTTTGTCTTTGTCCTTTCTTGTCTATCGTTATGGTGCTTTGTAAAGGGTTTTGGGGCCCCTTCAAAACCTGTTGTTACCTTAAATAAAAAACTAATTAAAATATTGTAATCACAGAGAAGTCTAGGAATCATTTTTTGTACCCATAAAAAGAAAAGTGAAACAAAATTAGAATTTTTTTATTATTTTTTTCATAAAATTACATCTTATAGTAAAAAAAAAACCTACTAGGGAACTTCTTATTGGTATAAAAAAAAGTGAAACTTTGCATGTCCATTGTCAAAAGACCAGGGCAATGGGAATGGGTAAACTAGGGAATCAAGGATCTTCATCTTCCCTTTCATCTGAGTAGAATTTTCCAGAGGATAATCTCCAAGAATTCATCAAGCCATGTGTAGTCTGACTCATTGAATTCATCAAGGTAAAACCATTTCTAAATAAAATCTCTCCCAAGTCATGCCCATTTCCCGTGTTGCATTAGTTTCTCATCATTAAGGTTCAACAGAAAGGGTTGTCTGGCTACATTTCTGCCCAGCTCGAATAGCTTCTGTATATCTCTTAGCCAAGGGATCCCCACCCCTAATTCCACAAAAACAACAACATTGAAATCATCCTTCAGGAATTTCTCTTTAAAAACCTTCCTAAACAACATCAGCATATCCACCTTTTGTCCTCCGAGGTCAAGGAGAGACGTAAAAAACTGGGACGTAATGTCCGTGTAGATGTGGTATCTGTCAACATTCTCAAGGAACTCTCAACCCAATAACATCAACACAATAGAATTTATAAAAGCGTCGCCACCAACCTCCCTACAAATGGAAGTGAGGATTTCTTCTGAGACATTGCCCAAAAAGGACCTTTGGTCATCTCGGGATGTGCATCTAAAATGGATTGGTGTGTCCATCTTTAATTCTCGAAAGCTTAAAGACCTAAAAACCTAAACCTTAAAACTAGAGGCAAAATTTCTACCACCGGCAGCTCTGGCTCTTAATCTACCAAAAGAAAAATGAAGAAGAAAGAAGCCAGATTGTCTATAAATAGCCCCAACCCCTTGATTGATAGTAGTGATCACAGATACTTAGAAATTAATAATTATTCTTTCTTTAATCATATTTAATGCATTTTCCATCAGTGCATTATGCGTGTGAGAGATTTAAATCCACTGTCCTTAATCTTTCATATCTACATGTAAATATTTCCCGTAAATGTATGCATACTATTGATAGTTAAAGATGTCAGTTAAACAATGTCACTGACAAGGCATTTATTTCTTTTCAAGTTATGAGTTACAAGTTGCAGTTGCACTATCCACCATCCATGTAAACAAATAACCAGTAGTAATCAACAATCATGGTTACGGTGCTCTTTTTAAGGCTTGATACGTGTCATAATTCTGGTGACTTCCAGCAGAAGTCTATTTCCTTCAAAAATTTGGCCCAAAATTAAATTTCAGCCATTGATCTAGGATGATCAAATGGTCTCAAATAACACATTTAACAATATAAAACAAAGGATATTACTAATTAGGTTATGTGTCCATGTGTGATCAGTTATATTCACAACAAATAAAGATGATATTTGTTGGATGTGATATTACATTAATTACAATGTTACGTGTCATTATTCTAGTGACTTCTTGGAGAACTCTGTTTCCTTGAAAAAATTGGGCCAAAATTAAAATTCAACCATTAATCTAGGCTAATCAAACGGTCTCAAATAAGACATTTAACATTAGTTGGCATTGGCCCACATGACACACTGACGAGTCCCATCTTTTGAAAATTGCCAAATAAAATATTTATTTTTCCCATAATTAACGATAGATTAGCCAATAAAATAAATATATTTTCAAATGGCACATAAAAATTGCCGGTACAAATATTTTTTTTCGCTTCAAAAGAAAATCATTCGTCTCATATATTATATATTTCACCCCACATTAATTTATAATTCACCAGGATTTTATGGAATTTTCATTCGGCAGGGAAAAAATTGCCTACGCCTTTATATTATTTTCCTAATTTGGAAAAAAAATTGCCATCATCAATAAATTTTTTCCCATAAATTAATGTACGATTCACCATGGTTTTATACTTTTTCCTAGGAGAGGGTTTCTTAAAGTTATCCCTGTGTCACTGTTATTTCTTATTATGTGTTTGCTACTAGATTTACCAATTTTCAAAGTAGACATAAATGTGGATTCCATAGAAGGTACAGTATTGTTGTTAAAGTTATTCAACTCAAAATAAATCAATCTTCCAACAAGACTATCAACAGTAATATTATTTCTAGGTGATGCTCTCATTTCATGTATTGCAGAGACTCTTATAGAATAAATAGGTAATAAAGTTCTAAGAATATTACTCACAATAGTGTCTTCATCAATAGTTCCACCGGCTCCTCGAATAGCATTCACAAATTCCTTAAGTCGGGTACTATATTGTGTTATGTTCTCTCCTTTTTTCATTCTCATGTCATCAAATTTTCCTTGGAGACTTTCAGATTTAGCTCTCAGTACATTTGCATCTCCTCTGTAAACTAGTGTAAGCTTGTCCCACAACTGCTTGGCTGTTGTACATGTCTTGATATCCTAAAATTTTGCATCAGTAAGTGAAGAAGAAATCTCCACCATTATAAGGTTGTGTTCATGTTTCCCTTTCATCTAAATAACAGTCAAAGGTCTAGTAGGTAGAATGGATTCATTATCTAGGTAATCTGCAATGTTATCTCCAATCCCTGATAGGTATAGTCTCATCCCACTTTTCCATGTCGAGAATTTCTCCTTGTTCAGCTTTGGTGTGTCTCTCTTATACATCTTGTGATCTTTAGCTTAAGTCCTTCAAAACTTTCTTCTAAGCACTGTATGCTCTGATACCAATTGTTATAATAGCTGAGAGGGGGGGGGGGGGAATCAGTTAGCTCCCAATTATCCTACAGTCCCAAATTTCTCAAGATGTATACAAAAAAATTTCTAACATATAATTCAACTCAGTGAAATTTATTCTGTAATCTCAAACTTTAGTCATATAGTGTTTATCGAGTATCAATAAATTAATATTGTGATTACTGATCAATCTCAATAAAGTAAAGTGTAAAGAAAAATAACAATCCACAACATTCATGCACATTGACACATAGATTTTTAACGTGGAAACCCTACTAAGGGAAAAACCACCTAGGACCGGTAACCCAAAATATTTCACTCTTCTGAAGTGAGCTCAGTTAAGAGCCAACCCTGTTAAAGGTTATAATGCACATTGTTAAATGTGACCTGGTTAGAGGATTTAAAACTAACAGATCTCTCTTGACCATGCATTCACTATGGGGTCAACAAGAAAACACTCAACATTCATTATAATTTCATAATAAAGACTTTCACATCCTACTCGGTTAAGAAATTTATCTGTAACTATGGTTAAACTAATACAGTAATGATCTCATTCAAATAAAACTCTATTTTGTAGATTTTTAGATCTATGCTAAGTACATAATACCTATGATCAATTTGTTCACTTCAATTCATCTCATACTTCATACTCTATTTTGCTTGGTAATGCTTTTTCCTCTGTCGTTCAGTGATGTCTACAGAAAATGCTCAGTTCTTTCTTTAACCAGTTTGATCAGTCATACATAAACTTTACATGTGCCCATCAGGTGTATGTTTAAAATAAATCTTTTGTCTCTTATATAGACATCATAACTCATTTAATTTCCATCCTTTAGATTTTTCCACTTAATCTCCATCATTGATTTTGTCGCTTAAACCATCTTCGGCAGTTGTGTTAAAAACACGTTTCAATATTTGTCGTCCAATCTTCCTTGAATTTTCATAATCGTTTGATCAACATAAAAAAATTTATATTTTACCTCAAAATCATCAATTTTCCAACTCATCATTCTAGTTAGCCTCAGTTTAAATAAATTGCTTGGTCAATTTTGTGTTGTGTCGGCGATCCCTAGTTTGGTTATCACTATACTCAGTATACACTGTGTTACTCGGTGTTCACTGTCTCTCTGTGTATACAGAACTCTTTATTTACTGACCACATAAAAAAATTGTGTTCCAGTTCTTCAATCCATAATAGATGTTTGTCACCATAATGATACTCAAATAAGTTGACATCAATGGCAATACATTAACTGATAATGTTTATCATCACATCTATAACTCGGTTGACTATCAACAAATGACTTCAAACATACAATTAGTTTTAGTTCATCAGAAACTTCTTGAAGAATCCACCTCAAATGTATACCTCGGGAAATGTGATGTTAAATATATTCCAAAAATCATAGAACTTCCTTACTACTTCATGAAAAACATCACCGATCCTATTGCCACTTCAAATTTCTTCACTGAGTCACTAATCTTTATTACCTGTTCAAGAACTCTATCATGTTTACATGTTCATCCTTTTAACACCACTTCCATTCCAATAAAATATTTATACATGTAAACAATATGAGTCGCGACCGCAAACATAGTATCTGGACATTCTTCTCAATCATATACTATGACCGCTCCATCAAATATTTGACCGAGTTGAGATAACATTCAAATCACTTGTAGTTTGTTACTGACTATTTTAGAAGTTACCTAGTTTGATTACATTCAAACATAGCTAACTCAATACTTCATATCAAAATTCATGATTACAAAGTTTGCATCATAACACATAACATATTCTTTCATTAGAATAGCAACTTCAGAATCATACTGAAACTCATAATTCACTCACACAATATCTGGTAACATACTAAAAATAATAAGTCAATTAGCTGACATCAATGACAACCATATAACTAATTCAAGTGTCATTAAATTTGTACTAGTATTCATCAATGCAATACTTAGCATCACTCCATCAGTTATCCTAACAAAAACTGACAAGCACAGTCATTGACAAAGAGGGTTATTGAGTACCGAATAGGGTATGTTGTTGTGATAGGGGCATGGCTTAGAAGTTATCCTATCAAAAAATATGATGTGTGGTTGTTCGGGGAATTTCAGACACATAAACATATTCTTCATTTCTCTAACCTTTTTGTTGTAATAAATATTCAATTTATTATGTATTGTGGTAGACCTCTTAGAATTTATGGAAAGTTTACGAAGTTGAACATGA
>MU227025.1:2141631-2154067 GCA_018584345.1 Thuja plicata
TATATATATAGCCATGAGCTTATCTATGCACATTTAGAAGCCAGATTTTGTATATATAAACAATTTAATGAGTTGATATTAGCATATTTTGATGCCATTTGTTGTATATATAACTGGTCATGGGTTTATTTGTACATATTTAGAGGCCAAAATTTCTATATCTAAATTTTGTACAATTTTATTATAAATGCATAAGTGAATTTTGTATCTTTACATAATAATTTTTTTAATGTAGATGAAATTCTTAGTAATGTATAAATAATAACCTCTAATTTCCAAGATGTCAGAATGTATCTAAATGTGTTGATGACCAAGTTATTTTTAGAATGTATACCAAATGCATAATTTCATGGAGATGTCACTAGATACTAATCACATTCTTTGGTTTATTACATTCATTATGGCTGATCTATTTCATTACGGATGATGCTACAATGAATTCCTTTGATGATTTTTGTAAGGTTGTCCTAGGTTGATTAGGGTTGTCCTAGGTTCATTACGGTTGTCCTAGGTTCATTATGATTTTCCTAGGATCTATAAATTTATCATATCCATTAGGAAATTTCTATGCACTTAGGGAACACAAGGGACATTGTGGATAGGGCATGCCAATAAGAATTTGGGAAAGTAGAGAGGTAAAATGGGACCATGCTTAGGGTAAACCCACCCAGTCAAATGTGATCACAATATCGGTTCACACCCATGATGAACAAAATGAGATTTAAGCTACCTTGAAACTTTTCACTAAATGCATCTAACATTTTTGTATCAAAAGAAAAACTGCTTCCCTATGAAAACCACTTCGATTCTTGAAAATTTGGGATTATAGATTGGCCTCACATGACCCTATAGGTTTAGATGGATTGTTCACAACTGCCATAGTTTGCAAGAAATAGTCTGTCAAAGTTTGATAGTTTTATGCACTTAGGGATCACAAGGGACATCATCGATAGAGCATGGCCATAAGATTTCCAGAGATTCTAGAGGAAAAATGGGACCATTCTTATGGTAAAACCACTGAAATGGAAGCAGTCACATTGTCAGTTAATGCCCATGATAAATAGAACAATATTTAGGCTACCTTGAAACTTTCCACTAAATGCATCTAACAGTTTTGCATCAACAAAAAAAATTTTGCCCTACAAAAACCACTTCGAGTCTTCAAAATATGAGACAAGGGCCTCACATTACCCTATAGTTTTATACATATCATTTGCAAGTGACATAGTTTGCGATAAATGACTCGTCAAATTTTGATAATTTAATGCACTTCACATAAGGGACATCGCCGGTAGAGTATGACGTTGAGATTTTGAGTGATTCAAGATGCAAAATGAGAACATGTTTAGGGTAAACCTTCCCAATCAAACATACTTGTGTTGGCAATTCATTCCCATGAAAAATAGAAAAATATTTAGGCTACCTTGCAACTTTCCAATGAATGCATCTACTAGATTTTGCATCAACAAAAAAATTGCTACCCTGAAAAAGCACTCTGAGTCTTGAAAATATGAGACATATTCTTATAGAGGGGCCTTAGATTACTCTATTATTTTAGAAAAATCATTCTCAAGTGCCATAGTTTGCGAGAAACATTCCATCAAACTTTGACAGTTTTATGCAATTACGACACACATAGTGTTGGCATAACTGATGTAGAGATAAAGTTGAGTATGTTATGGTATGTGTTTGATGCATATATGGAGATAGGTTGATCGGTTATGATGTTTTCATTGATATATACTTAGTGATTTTTAGTTGACAGTATGCATGTTATGCTTATGTATGTTCAAGAGGTTGGATCTAGAATTGTGGTAAGAGTTGGCATGTGTGATTGTAATGGGTAGGTGCAAGAAGTTGAGTCCACTTATGGTGGAACTTTCAAACTTAGCCAAATTCATGAAATCACGCTCAACAAAATGAGTTCCCTCTTAGAATGAATGGGGTCTCATTTAGCTTTGGGATCCTAAGCCTAAAATTTTAGAAATGGGGTCCCATTACAAAATGGGATCTCATTTCAAAAAAAAAAAAAATGGGATCCTGTTTCAAAACGGGGTCCCATTTTGAAAAAAAAAATGGGACCCCATTTCAAAATGAGATCCCATTTTTAAAAATATTTTATTTTTAAAGAAACCTTCCACCGATTCATTTATACATTATGATTTTAAAAAAAGGTAAATGGGGTAACATTTACTAAACGAGATCCCATTTCTAAAAAAAATGAATTTCAAGCCCACTTTTCATGTTGGCTTTTGGTTTGGAAAGAGGCTTGGATAGCCGAACCATAGCCTTGGACCTAGTTTGACCCGCAACTTGAAGGCTCTGATAGTGTCCATACAAAATAAGTACTTTAGACATTTATTGAAGACATTTTCAGAGGAATATTTTGAAAAAATTGTTGGAATAATAGAAAAGAGTTTTCTTAAGAGGGAGGGGTGAATTAGTACCCTTAAAAATATTCAAACAAATCTTTGTAACCAAATATACTATTATAACTAACATAGTAGATTACTTTCACCAAACATGTAATGTCACTACTTCAATATAAATGCATGTAATCCAAACAATAAACATACATGAAATTTAAGTACACATGACACTAGTACTTTGGTATCACAGAAAACCCCTGTTAGAAGGTAAAAAAAGTGGTGGGGATGAGACCCATAAAACCTCACTACTGCAGTAAATAAAGTAGCCTGTTAAAAATTACATAGATTGATCACTTCTGGTGACCTTACCCTGTTAGGAGTAACAAAAATATTGATTAGATCTGCCTCATGTGAGGATTTAGCAACACAATGTATGTGTGCCCTCTATTAAGAGATTTATACAAAGATGGTTAAGTCTACTCTGTTAGGAGATTTTAGGATTGTTACAATTTTTAGAGAGTAACAAAGTTGTGTGATCTGAACAAATTACAATCTCTATATTGTGGATACGGATCCTTTAAGTACAATAAATTTATCACCTAACTATAAATGATAATACCTTCTGTAGTTCTTGGTATCCTTGCCTCTATTCTAAAAACTTAATACTTGCAATGTAGTCCTCATCCTAAAACCCTTGTTTGATACCTGATGTCATAGTATGGTGGCTACTCAATCATTACTTGATCATCTAAACATAGGAGATATAAACAATTAATGTTGTAAATCAGTAATTAATGTTCTCCTCAATCATTGTAAACCATTATCCATCTTGGAAAAAATTTGTTACCTAGATTGATGTGTCAATACAAACATTTATGTGACCGTTGGTTAACTCGGTAAATACTGTCTCTTGGTTCTCGATTTTCTCTATGTATCTTGGTGCATACTGAATGCTCGGTGTATACTACTGCTCAGTAAATCTATCTGCTCGGTGATCATTGCACTCGGTTAACTCTGCACTCGGTGATCATACTGACTAGTCTGTTTGTGACTTTATTACCGACTGGATATTTGAATTCTTGAATACTAATGACAACCTTCAAAGCTCATTTGGAGTAAAATTCTCCCCCTTTGGCATTAGTATCAAAAAATTATATATGTAGATGTAGTATACATAACAACTTATACACAGTGACTATACATAGTGACTCCCCTTTTTTGAAATTAATGACAAAAATAAATAACTTACAACTTGTCAAAAATGTTAGGATGGGCCTTCTGGAGATTTTCCAATAACTTCTCCCATTCCTCCTTTAGATGCTCAAGGGTCAAAAGCTCTAGGTTTAGTTGAGCATGCATATCATCTATGCTTTCAGTTACTGATAGCTCTGAGGTGGCAATCAAGTTCTTTTCAATTGTCACATGTTTCTGCATCATAACTAAATGCGGTAGTAACATAGCCTATAACTCGGTTACCTATTCTCTGATCTTGTCCTCTTCTTTCTTTAAATCAAGTCTCAACCACTGTGTTTGTAGAACCTTGGTGTAATGTATTTGCAATGCATGTTACTCAGTTGAAAGATTGCTTGCACTATCTTTTAGATCTTCATCTAATTTATTCATCTTTTCACTAAGTTCACTAGTGAAGTGATCTAATGAGAACAACTTCTATAGAATTGTAAGTTCCTGATAAATAACCATTTCTAAGCCAGTTACAAATTCTTATAGAGTTACCTTGTTTAATGCCACTACTTGGCTGATATTCTCAATAACTTTGTCCTGAATCTTCTTTTCTACTCTCTCTTCTAACTTCTACTTGGCATCAATGTCTAGACCGTTTATTGCCTTGGTCAGAAATGCAAGTTGATCAAATATGGAGGTTGATTCATTGATGATTATGTCAGGAACAACTTGTTGTAGAATCTCCTTTGTAGCCTCTAGCACCTGTGCATTTTTATGTTCTTTCCTCAGCTTATCTTGTGCTACTTTTTGGGTGCATAACTCACCATATTTCATAAGTTCTTTTGGATCAAGTGTCTTTGGATCATAGTCTGGGATGTCTATGATTTCATCTAAAGTTATTGTATCCTTTCTCCCTTTCTTATTTTTCTTATTCTTCCCTAGTAAACTTGATGAAGGAAATAGAGTTAGAGATAATTGAGCCTTTTTCTTGGTTTCTTGCTTTGACAGCTCGGTGGGTGTGATGCCTTGCAAAGGTGCCTCGATGGCTGACCTAGTGTCAGTAGTAGGAGTGCTTACCATCATTTCTATTGTACCTTCACATTTTTCTATAGCATCAATGGTTTCTTGAGGTACATCACCATGTGTTGTTTCTCCACTATGCTTGGTCTCTTTACCTTGTGTATCACCCTTGTCTGCATTTGTATCTATGACCTGCTCGGGTGTTTTCTTTTATGCTTCACTTTCTAGATCAATAGCTTGCACCAGAATGGGAAGATTACCCAGTACCATTTCCCGGGAAACCTCTATTGTATTTGTTTCATCTAAGGTCTTGGTGGCTCTGATTATCATTTCATCTTCCTCTGCCTTGTCATCGGGATCACCTTCAGTTATATCATTTATTGTGATCTCTGAATGACCTAGATTAGTCAGCATGAATACCATCCAATACATTATCAACTGCTGCATATTTGACATTTATTATTTTTTTCCTCGACCAATGTCCCTCAGTATCGACTGTAGATGCAATGTCTTTTATTTCCTCGATTGGATTTAGCAGATTGTTCCAAATATTGGTGCTCTCTTCATCAACTTCCTTCATATTCCCTTGAAGTATACTCAGTGTTCATGCTTTCTTAGGGAATTTATTTACATGCTATTGTGTTATATCATCAATCTATTGTACTATGTAATAAGCCTTACGTAGACTGAGAGTTGCCTCTCTCATCTGTTTCTCAGTGTTAAATGCATAAGTCCATCTGGCTAATATTTAATCATATAATTCTTGTGGAATGTAAGTAGAAAATTCAATAGGGACCTATTTGAAATTGATCATCATACCTATGATAGCTTCTTCAATTTTATGCTGATTCTTGGTAGTCAGATCTGCATAAGCATATGCCTTAAGATGTCTTAGCCTTCCAGTTGTCCTGATTACTTCTATAATTTCATCAATAGTCTTCAATAATTTTTTCTACACAACCTTAAATTGATTGGTATTATCATCAGAATCATCCTTATTCCTTACATACTTCTTTCTCTATCTCGGTGCAGTAGTCTTTGGTTTCCTTGTTTGATAAGTGAATTTTGGTGATGGCCTTGTAAACTTTGCAACTCCTTTCTTCAAAGGTTGTGAATCTGCTGTCACCAATCATGATCTTTTCCTCGGTGGAGACTCAGTCTTTATGACTTTTTCCTTCTTGGCCTTATATGACTCTACTTGTGCTTCATCAGACTCGATGGCATCAACATCTTGTTCTTTTTCTTCATCTTCACTAACTGTAGTCTACTCCTAGGTATCATCAGCTGATTTATCCAGTTCTTCATCAGTGATAGAAAATTTGTGTTTCAGAGTCTTCACAATCTTGGTCTTCTTCCTACCCATCTTTTCAACTTGAAGTCCAATTTATATTCAGGTCTTAGCTTCTTCATATGTGCCAAATCTCATGGCAGATTTGTCAACTGGTTCGTTAAGTAACTTCTCTATAGCTTCAGAAGCTAAATCAATGTTAAATTCATAATCCATTGGAGGTAGCCATGTTTTCCTCGGTTGTACTTCCTTGATGAGTGTAGTGTTAGTGTCAACTACAAAGAAGATGTTATCCTTATATTTCTCTACCAACTACATTGGTATTCTTGTTCTCTTCTCCATTCTTTATTTAAACTTTACAAAATATTCATTCATAACAGGTTCAAAGTTTGTACCTAGACTTGCATTGAAGTCACTAATTTAAAGTATAATTAGTCGGTTTGTCTTCCATTTCACATTACCAATGGATGGGAAAAATTTATGTAGATAGAAGAATATACATAGCAGTAGAGAACTAAACTTACAAGTGTTAGATCATGTTGATCGGATTGTTCTCATATTATATTCAAGTTGCCTCTGCAACAACTCAGCTAGGTCAAGTTGTAAACCTTTCTTTACAATCTTGTATTCAATATCAACAGCTCCACATGCAACGTTGTTAGGTCTACTTGACTAGAAGATCTTGTATACAATAAAATACGCACCAAACCTAAGTTTAAGATCACCAATGGTGTTGACCCATAGACCTCTACCATCCCATTAGGCTCCTATTAGTTTTTTGATCTCGATTCTGGGAAGGTGCCTTAGGGATTTTGATTTATCTGTTGTAGGATACTCGGTAATTGCATGTATCACATCTTTTCTTATTTTCTTTGGTTCATCTAGCCAAAACTTTCCATCATTTACTTAGCTCAATACAATACGGATCCATTCGGTTTGAATACCTTCAGGAAATTTAGGGCATTGCTTAATCCTTTTCCTTCCAGATGTTTATGATCATCTTTTAGTTTGCCATCTGTGTAAAGTGACTGATATGTTGATATAAGTTCAAAATCCCCTATCTCATTGATCTTGCAGTGAATGTAATCTCTCACATCATGAACCTGTAAAACCCTAGGTGGTATCATGGAGAATGCACCTTTTTCGCCGGGTTGAGCTGCAACCTGAGGATGTATCTTTTAATTTGGTTCTGTGCGTGTAGAATTCTTAACAAGAATTGCCTTTTTATCTTTATCCATCTTTTCCTTCATGGTTCGTGATGAGGATGCCATTGTTTTCAAATTAGGGATTCCACAAAAGAACTCAAATAACTTAGTAAGTACAAATGCGTATGGTTCTAACCTTTAACTACTCAAAATATTCTTAGAATCTCTATAAAGTCCTTTGAAGTGCTCTTCTATGTATTCAATTTCAATTTCTCTACTCTGCTCTCTGATCATTGTGTGAAAAAATGAGTTCACCTCCCTTGAATTTATACTAAATAATTTTATTCAGTGCAATACATGCTTGTCACCAACCACTCGGTAGACAAACAAAATGCTCAGTTAATACTAATGATACTTCAGTTCGGTGAGTATAACAAATGCTTGGTTGCCTTAGCAACTTGGTTGTCACTCACATATTCACTAACTAGCATTACTAACTCGGTACAGATTAACCGACACAACTAGATCAAAGTAATAAAAAATATAATACCATAGTGCATCTTAATTCATGCTAATTTGGAATTTCTACAATTAATATAGGAACTGATGTAATATATAGCTTTGCAAAACATAGTTCCATACCTACTTGTATTGCTTAGGTGGAGCTAGTGGAATCACCTAATCCTTCGGATGAGGTGTCACCGACTATTGTGCTTGGCACAGCATTATCATTTGATTCTCTCCTCCACATTTTTTTTCTTATACTCATGATTTCTTCAATTTTATTTCCATTTCCATAAGTATTTATTATGTCTGCACAATCTCTACATAAGTGACCGACCTTATGATAGTGTGAGAAAGCCATACCAAAGTTTGACCAATTCCTAGACTTAGTTCTCCATTGTCTCATACAGTTTTCTACTATATGTCAATATTTACCACATGTTGTGCAACTAGCCCAAGTTTTATAATTCCAAGCATAAGCATTACCTTGTCTTCTCGATTGATTTACCTTTCCTTGTCCTTTAGGTTTCCATATTTGCTTCGTATTAGTCCTACATGCTTGTTATGTATGGTCATACATGTTCCAAGTTTGACAATATTTATCCATGTAGGGTTTCTTCTATGGTTTGTTCAGCTTGGGTCTACATTCATGTGCTTGATGTCCATGCTTATTATTATTATAGCAATTACCATTGAATTTAGGTGAGTTTCTAGAAATACATTTTTCTTTGCTTCTACAAACATTTGATGTGTGGCCTGGTTTTCCATAGTGATGGCAAGAGGGTTTCTTAGGCTTCAGATTTGAGTATACATTCTTCTAGTCAACTTGATTTGATAATTCTCCTTGCTCAGTATACCCTAATCTGACATTTATGTTCAGTCTTCTTTGATTGTTCATAAATTCATCTAGCTTCTTAGTAATTTCTTCAGATCTCTTAATCACTTCATTATGTTGTTGAATAATCTTCAATTCATTTCTCAGTTTTTCATTCTCTTCTTTTAATACACCAATGTCTTCCAGTTTTCTAGCAAGCTCAATATTCACTCCATTTGCCTCATGACTCATAGAAACCACTTGATTGGTGATCTCAAAGTAATGTTCAGTAAGTCTCATTATCTTAGATTCTTTTTCTTGTAACTTTTCAGTCATTTGTATTTTGTCATCAACAGCCATGTTTCTATCTTGCTCAGCTTTCTTTGCATTGTTCAATACTTCAACCATTCTAACCATTTGTCTATGTTGATCGATCTGTAGTGCTTTCACTTGTTTAGTAAGTTGTTGATTTCTCTCAGATAGATTTGATATGATTCCTTCAGATGCATCAGATATGCTACCAGATTCAGATCCAGATATGTCAAATGGGTCATGAATCTCTTCTTCGTGATAATCAATCTCATGACAGCGAAGTGCCATTTCATTTCTCTTAATCAGCATCTCCCTGAGTTTCTCCTTGGCTTCTTTGTATTGTTCAACATAGATCTACAATTGTAACTTTTGATTTTCAATAGTTTTATCAAGCGTATACCTTTCCATTGTAAGATATTTTCTCTTCAATTATTAAACTTTCTAAACAAGAGAACTAACTATGATACCAATTTTTGGAATAATAAAAAGGTGTGTACTAAGAGGGGAGGGGTGAATCAATACCCTTAGAAACTTTCAAAAAAATCTTTGTAACCAAATATAGTGTTATACTCGGCTGAGTAGATTACTTTCACCAATAAATGTAATGTCACTGCTGAAATGTAAATTCATGTAATCGAAACAATAAACATACATAAAATTCAAGTACACATGACACTAGTATTTTGGTATCGCAGAAAACCCTTGTTAGAAGGTAAAAACTGCGATGGGGATGAGACCCACAAAAATTCACTACTACAATAAATAAAGTAGCATGTTAAAGATTACAAAGAGTGATCACTTTTGGTGACCTTACCCTATTAGGAGTAACAAAAATATAGATTAGATCTACCTCGTGTGAGTATTTAGCAACACAATGTATTTGTGCACTCTATTAAGAGATTTATACAAAGATGGTTAATTCTACTCTATTAGGAGATTTTAGGATTTTTACAATTGTCAGAGAGTAAGAAAGTTGTGTGATCTGAACAAATTACAATCTATCTATTATGGATACAAATCCTTTAAGTACAATAAATTTATTACCTAACTTTGAATGATAATACCTTCTGTAACGCTCGGTAGCCTTGCCTTTATTTTGAAAATAGAATACTTGCAATGTAGTCCTTGTCATAAAACCCTTGTCTGATCTCTGATGTCCATAGTATGGTGGCTACTTGATCATCATACATTACAAAATGACATTGTAATATTACATATATCAAACTTCTTGACCTAATTAGGGTTTTACAATATCTAAGACAACCTAAGATCAATGGTGTAAAAAATTTACCTTGATCATCTAAACATAGGAGATATAAACAATTAATGTTGTGAATCTATAATTAATGTTCTCCTCGATCATTGTAAACCATTATCTAGCTCGTCAATAAGTTGTTACCTAGATTGATGTGCCAATACAAACTTTTATGTGACCATTGGTTAACTCGGTAAATAATATCTCTCGGTGCTCGGTGTTCTCTGTGCATCTTGGTGCATATCGAGTGCTCAATGTACACTGTTGCTTGGTAAGTATATCTGCTCAGTGATCATTGCACTCCGTTAACTCTCCGTGTGATTAGTGCACACAGCTAACTCTGCATTCGCTAAACATACCGACTAGTCTATCTGTGACTCTGTTATCGACGGGATATTTGAATGCTTGAATACTAATGACAACCTTCAAAGCTCATTTGGAGTAACAAAAATAAAAACCCATTATAGATCAGACTGTATAGATTCCAAATATATAATTTGTTTGTAAATTTGATTTTTTTTTCTAGTTTTCATTGAATTTCTATTGAAAGAGGTGTACAAACTAAAGATAATAGGCTATCTTGTTATTTTAATAAAAAATTTATTTGAAAATTGGTCGCACAAAAAAATTATATGACATCAAACTAGAGACAATTCTACACACTTTCAAAAAAATAATAATTAAAAAATCATATGTTTTGGTCAAATTATGTTTAACGTACAAGAGAGATTAAAAAAAAAATTATGCCTAATAAAAAATATATTAAACAAAAAATTAGAAAAAAATATTGGCATCAATCTTAAATTTATTACATACCATTTCCCAAAAGTATTGAGAAAAATAGTTTCATTTAGGTCAAATTTTGCTTCTCGTACACAGACATACTATGGTCCTAAAACATAGACTTTTAAAATGTGGGTTTTAGTAATGCCTATTGAAAATGAAATTTTATCATCTGGGTATTAAAATAAATTACATATTTAGAAATTAAACTTTGAGTACTAACACTTTTATTACTAAAGTGTTTTAAGATTCAATCTCTAAGCCCTTCAAATATTCATCTCAAATATGATGAATTTGAAAAATACAGGAATGGCCAAAAAGTGGACTCAACTTCTTGCTGGCACCCTAATGGAATACTAAGTTGCTAGTAATAACTGAGAGGGGGGGGGTGGGGGGGTGAATTAGTGGCCTCAAAAATATTCCAATTAATCAACCCAAAAAACTTAGTACCACAATATTAAGCCTCTAGTTATCTTTAGTCCTCTAAGATGAATGCCTCCAAATATACTTATCCAATTACTACTGCTCGGAATGCTTTGTTAAACCTTATTCTGTATGTTTACCAAATAGTAGTCTGTTAATTTACAAAAAAATAGTAAATTACTTAGAGTATACTGATCAATCCAGATTAGCTATGTGTAATGAAAAACACTAAAGTAATGACTCATAAACACGTTGACACAGATTTTTAACGTGGAAACCCTGTTAAGGGAAAAACCACTTGGGACCAGTAACCTAAATTTTTCACTCTTCTGAAGTGAACTCGGTGAAGAGCCAACCCTGTTAAAGGTTACAAACACACTTTTAGGTGTGACCTTGTTAGAGTATTTGAAATATTAGCTTGTCACTTGATATCGGGCATCTGTATGCTACCTTCCTTCATCAAACACTCTCTTGGCCTGTCAATAGGTATCTGACATCTCATGTTATCTTCATGATCAAACTTTTTGATACTCCTTGGGATGTATCTCAATATAGAAAGGATTTTTAAATCCCGCTCTGTTAAGAGACTTTCTGAATCAATGGTTAAACTGATACAACATGATATGTTCACATATACAACTTATACTTGCAAATTTTCAGATCTATTGTAAGCTCATAACATAATTTGATCAATATGTCCTTTTAATACCTTTGCTCTACTATTGTTCTGCTCGGTGATGCTATGCTCTATTGCTCGGTGTCTGCAAAAATATTTAGCTCTTTCCTCAGCTCGATTGATCAGGACTGTATGAATTTCATCTTCAATAGTTTCTCTCCAGCATCCTCTTTTTCATTCACTCCCATTTTTCATAATGAATTAAGCTGTCTCTTTATAGACATGATATCACCATTTTCTAGGTTCTTGATTTTCTTGATCTTGGCGTGGTCCACAATCTTAGCCAATCTGATTTAAAGAAAAACTCATTTTTTATCTTGTAGAGATCTTCTTTCCAACTAGACAAAACAACCTTAAATCCTTTACTTATCTCTTGCTTTATCTTGTCGATGAAAACAATGATAACTACCACTAAAGTCTATGTTAGAATGAATTTAGAATAACTGAGAGGGGAGGGGTGAATCAGTTATCCTCGGGTCTAGATGTAGAAAATAAAACTTTATGTATTTCAGATCTACTCGACAGCAATAGCATATGTCAACAACTTTAATCATGCAGTTTACTATCTAATGTAATTAGCTTGTAGAAACATAACAGTAAAACAAACCATAAGCATTCACACAAGTTGACACAAGTATTTAACGTGGAAACCCAATATGGGAAAA
>MU227025.1:2159308-2169944 GCA_018584345.1 Thuja plicata
CCTCTAGACAACCTTTTTGCCATAAGTGCTTCAAGTTCTTCAAGATCATCATCAGTAGTGTCACTATCACTGTTCACATGTTTCTTTCCTTTCTTAGATTTATTGAGAACCAGCTGTGATCTAAAAGTAGAATCAATACCTTGTAGATTGTAGTTATCATAATTTGACATTTCAAAAGCAGTGAGTCTGCCTATCAGATTTTCCAGATTCAGATTATTGTTAGGAGTACATCTCAGTTCTTGAATTGCAGAAACTCTAATAGCATATATAGGAAGTAAATTTCTTATTACCTTGCTCATAATAGTGTTCTCATCTATTGTTCCATTAGCTCCTCTAATGGCATTTACAACTTCTTTTACTCTACCATAATACTGATTAACATTTTTACCTTCTTGTATTTTCATTTCATCAAACTTACCTCTTAGACTTTCTGATTTAGCTCTCATCACATTTGTGTCTCCACCATAGATATTTGCAAGTTTATCCTACATCTGCTTTGCATTTGTGCAGCTCTTTATATCATCAAACTCTGAATAGCTCAATGAGGATGCAATCCCCAACATTGCTTGATAGTGCTCTTGCTTTTCTCTTAGTTGTGCAGCTGTGAGAGGAGTAGTAGCTGATACATAGTCATTTTCAATATGTCACTTAGCATCATCTCCAATACTGGCCAGATGTAGTTTCATCAAACTCTTCCATGCAGGGAAGTTATCTTTGTTTAGCTTAGGAACCTCCTTTTTATGCATCTTGATCTTTTGGCTCCAAGTACCTTCAAACTATTTTCAGGAAACCAGAGCTCTAATACCAATTGTTAGAATGAATTTAGAATAACTGAATGCCACCTTGTTAGAGGATTTATACAAATGGCTGTTAGGTCAACCTTGTTAAAGGATTTTAACTGATACAATGGTTAGAAAGTAATCAACAGTTGTGATCTGATACATACAACTTACTTTGCAAATTCAGATCCAATTACAACTCTGATGTTAACTTACTAGATGGCCTGCATCGTCATTTCAATCTTCTGATCTGCTTGGAAATATCTCAAGCAATCACACATGCAACTCTCTACTTCTATATTCAGCCTTCTCTGCTAGGTCATTCCTATCAATAAATCAACTATGCAATCCTCTTGCATACACACATCCACTTGCACACACAATCTTAATGAATAACCCCTTGAGGTTATCATATACCTCTCTATTTAGGTCAGATAAATCTTTGCCGCTTAATCAAGATCATAGATCTTAGGTTAGGTCAGATCCAACAGATCATCCCATCATTACATTACATTTACTTCTCCAAAGTAGTCTCTAATTAAATCTTGAAACCATGCATTGATTATGGTTACCCATAAATTAAATGACATGGATCAATCTTTAATTAAATTTACATATCACAATAAAATTTACTAAGTCAGCCAGAGATCTCAAATCTCATCATTAATCCAAATACTTTAAGTCAGCCAACATCACTATTTCCACTCGGAAATTTCACTGGTGCTCGGTACTGAACAAAATTTCTCATCACAAACAACTTCGATTGGCACAAACAACTTTACTTGGCACAAGCAACTTTTCTCGGCACAAGCAACTTTTCTCGGCACAAGCCAAACATGCTCGGGACAAAATAGCCAGAAAAACTATCTTTGAAAGATAAACAACTAATTACTTTGTAGAGTGCCAACTGATCAAGTACCCTTTTATTTTCCTTAACTCAACCATTCACTTGGTCTTCTTGTTAAATCTTCTTCATCAATCAATAGATATGGTACTTAAAAATATAACAATAGTCTCACCAGTTAAGGTTTGACAACAATGACAAAATAATAATTGCTTGCATTGTCACTTTCCAATAGTCTATATTTAGCTCTGCCAGCTAGATATTTTGTCATTTCTGATCTCCAGTTAATTTTGGTGTTTTAACTCTTTGATAGCTTCGTTCAACACTCCAGTTCTCCTCGGACTTCTCCGTCGGTTTACACTATGATTCTAGTCATCGATTATGCTTGTGATTTTGCTCGTCGATAATGCTCGTCAGTGTTCTTGCTTGGGCATCACTATGACTTGAATTTTGGTTATCTCTGTCCATCGAGTTCCACTAGTTGTCGGTGTTTGAAGTCACATAGTGAATGCTTGTCTTTTATGCATTACTAAAAGCATAATTTTTTTCTTTGATTCTTTGAAGTCTTTGACACTTTGATTATAACCGATTAGATTATATCAAGTTGACATTAATGAAAATACAATCCATTAACTTATTTAATGTCTTGCATTATCTTTCTGCATTTCCGTGATCAACTTAACATCTTCAAACATTCAATCAGTTACATGTCATCATAAGTGATGTCTCTTGATGCTATATCTATGACCACACAAGTTTAAAATAGGTATGGTATGAGCTATGATCGATTGAAGGTTGATAGGTCAAGAAGAAGAACAAGATGACATCAAGGAGGAATGATTTGATGATTGTGTCAAATAGGTTTGGATTTAGGTGTTGTGGTTCAGGATATATTATCATTACTATGTTATGGGTTTATTGTTGTGACCGCATCATGATTAGGTCATCAGAATTTTAAGTTTCAATGGAAAAAATATTGTTAAGAAAAAAGTAAAATAAGGTCTTAAAACAATTAGTCAGATCCTCAATCGGTGATAATGTATCATGTTGTGATAAGTGGTTATATGTTCCAGGGATTTTAGTAATGTTTCAAATTGAAGAGGATTGATGAGTTGGAATTTTTATGATCGTTATGTTCAAATTTATTGAAGTTGTGCAAGAACATTGGAAAGTGTGTTGTGATTTGAATTTTCTTTGTTAAATCAAATGTGCGATGAATCTAAAGGCCGACCTGGACTTGAAATTTTAATTGCAAATTGGTAATATGTTTTAGGGTTTTAGGATTGAGTGGAAATGTTTGTAATGATATATTAGGTCATTTTTTAGGTGGTGTTGTCCTAATGAGCTTGAAATGAATTTATATGTAAAATGATGTATTATGAGAGTGTGTGGAGAGAAATATCATGAATGCAGTTGTGCGATCATAGGCTTTGGATAGTATGCATGTGAAGCATAAATTGAGCTTGAAATAGATTTGTACCAATAGAGGAGGAGTATTATTTTCTCATATCACTTTCACTTGTTGATTCCTAATAGTTTATGCAAGAAAACACCTTAACCAAGTAGACCCTAATAGGTATGAATAATAAATCCTTTAACCAGGTGACTCTTTGATTAGGTAATGAAATCTCTTAATATGGTTACTCATCACAGGCTTATTCTCCTAATAGGGCTAGAGGTAAATCCCTTAATCGAGTAGCTCCTAATAGGCTCTTGTTCTTAATTAGCCATTTGTAAGCTCCTAACAGGGCTAAGCTCTTAACTGTGTGTACTTCAAAAGAGTACATAAACATTTGTGGGTGTCATCCTGACACATGCTTTTTCCCAGCTGGGCTTCCATGAGAAAAATGTTTGTGTTATTGTGTTTCATGGTTGTGAATGTTTATCTTCATTGGTTTGTTTATTCATGTAATAGATGTTAATTGATGAAATTTTTTGAATTGTTGATGAAAAGTTTTAATTGTTAGATTATTGATTCACCCCCCCACTCCCTCTCAGAAATTTGGATCTTATCATACTAAAAATTGGTAGCAGGGCCTTGGTCCTCTTTGTGGTAAGCCTAACAACTTGAGGAAAAGATCCAATGATGAGGAAATAATCTCCCAAGCTCTCTAAAGAGAACTACTTGGTATGGAGTGACAGAATGAAGTTATATCTAAAAGGTGTGGGATTACAATACTGGATGCATGTCACATACAAGTATACCACTCCTACAAGAACACTCACTGTAGATGAACTAAAGGAACAACTAGAGAATACTCATTCATAAGCTATTGTAAGTACCTTATCTGATATTGAATATGTTGATGTTCATAGAATTGATACTACCTATGATTATCTAGAAACATTAAAACTAATCTATGAAGGAGATATTCATGTGCAAAAAGATAAGGAAGATAGTCTTAGAGAAAATTATGATGACATGCAGATGGTAGAAGGAGAGAACATTGCACAATACAGTCAAAGAATAAAAGAAGTTGGTGTTATTAGAGATGTTGGTGGAACTATTGAGGAAGATATTGTGGTAAGAAAAATGTTGATAACTTTACTACCTGCTTATGCCATTAGAGTGTCTTCTATAAATGAGTTGAGAACTTTTGACAATGTTACTATAGATGGACTGATCGGTAAGCTTATTGAATTTGAGTTAAATAACTTTGATAACAGTATTCCAAGAGTTGAGACAACTTTCAAGACATCGGTGTCTAATGTATCGGTAAGGAAAAGTAAATAAATAACTCTTGATTCTGATTAAACATCAAATTATACCAGGGAACTTGAAGCTAGTTTGGAAGATGAAAGGAAACAAGGAGAGCTTGAAGCACTACTAGCAAAGAGATTGCCTAGAGGGACTGGTAAGTACAAAGGAAAGTTACCACTAAACTATTTTTCATGTAATAAGATTGAAAATATTACTGGTAGATTCCCTAATGGTCAAAAAAGGATAAGTTCATAAAATTTAAGGGTAAACGGAAGAAACAATGCTATGTTGCAGTTGATGAAGGATTTATCAATGAAGAAGCAGAAGATAATGAGGAAGAGGAGTTTGTATTTTTTGCAGTCAAAGAAGATCCATGAGAAGGTGAAAAGGTATTGGTTTATCACATGAGAAACAATGATGAATGGATTATAGATAGTTGATGCTCACATCACATGACAGGTGTCGATTAATTTCATTAAGCTTGATGAGTTTGACGATGGTCTGATAAGGTTTGGTAACTGTATCATCTTAAAATTGAAGCACTTCTATGTTAAGAAGGTTTATCCCTCCTTAGGGGGTGTTTTTTACCATCATCATATTTTCCTCTCATTTCTACACCCTCTCCTGCTTCTCTTCCTGTTTAGGACCCTGATTGAGCCTCTCTAGACATAATTTATCCCACCTGGCACAATTTCTAGGGGTTCTGACTCTCTGGGTCAAGGTCGACCTCAACCTTGACCTAGGTCAAGATTGACCTTGATTTTGACCCAGGTCCCCCTTTCCAATTGGAAATTTTGTCGACTATCAAGGGTCACTAAAAGGTTCATTTCCCACTTCTGGGTGAACTGTTTCAGGTTCCAAAGTAATGATCCCTTAAATTATGTTTAATATAGGTCCTCTTCTATGGGTATAGGTCTAAAAGGAATTTAATTCTACTATGTAGGCTTCTCTAGATTATTGTGCCCTAGATTTGTATATAAGGAAGTTTTCTCCTCTCATTTTCTCTAAGCTACGTCATATCAAGCATAATCACAAGCGAATAACTATCAACTAAGAAATAATTATACATGTTATCAAGATTTAAAGATTCAATCAATGTTTTAAAGTATTCCTCTTAAGCATTCAAGTTCTCCATTGAAGATCAAGGATTCAAGCATTCAAGACTTTGAAGGGATTTGGTTCAAGCATTCAAGATTCATCATTCAAACCTGAGATCTATCCATCATGGTGTTGGAAATACAGTAATGGGAAAGAAAGATACTGAGAGGGGGGGTGAATCAGATCTTCAAAATTAAACACTTAAAACGAACTGATCCACATTCATACATAAATTAATCTAATGTAATCTCAGATAGCATCCACACAATAAAATAAGTAACACATAACACAATAACTTGGTAACCCAGAAACCAAAATAGGTAAAACTACGGTGAGGATGACACCCACAAAATTTTCCACTACTGCAATAATAAAGTGTACCTGTTAAGGTTACAATGTTTGATTACAAAATGTAATCTACCCTGTTAGAGGTCTGCTCTGTTAAAAGCTTCAAATCATTATAATCTACCTTGTTAAAGGATTTAAACTTACAATGAAGTAAGCACTCTATTAAGAGATAAATAAAGGCCTACTAAAACCACTCTGTTAAGATATTTTCACCTGATACAATGATTAAAAATTCTCAAGTATTGATCCTTTGATGTGCACCCTGATGTTGATGATGGATCTCCTCTTTTAAGTATCTCTTCTGATCTTATAATCATATATATCTCTACTCTGTTGTTCACTGTGTTATGCTCTACTTGATCTCTACTTCTGAACAAAATAAACCTCTGTGCATTTCACTTCAAAATGTAGTCACTTCAAAACTTACTCTTCTACCTCTTGCACACACACAAAATAGGGTTTCAAAGCAATCTAATATATCTATACAGATCTGACAGTGAGATCTAGATCAATGATCAAGATCCAATACCCATACCATGATGGTATTACAATTAATTCTTACAATGAGTCATGCATAGGATAAAACAATAAAAGCATAATTAAATATGTATAAGAATATTAAATGCATACATTAGTCGGCCCAAAAACCTTATACAAGTCGGCCGGATCACTTATCCTTGAAGTTTGTATCATTCCTGACAGATATACAAAAACTATTCTGCTCAGAACTTGACTGTCTTTCATTCGGCACTTAACATCTCTGTCTCTACTCGGCTCAGCAATGTAACTCGGCTCAGCAATGTAATTTGGCTCGGCAATGTAACTAGGCAAACTGAAAATTGCTTGGCAATGTTGGTTGGCCTTGCATAGTTTTAGCTCGGCCACAGTGATAGCCAACTAAAACTGCCTAATGAAATGACTAAGTGTTGGGCACTAATCATCAACAGAACTTAGAGATTAACAATCTCCCCCTTTTGATATTAGTGGCAAAAACACTTATCATTACTTCTGTTCATTTCATCAAAATATTGCCTAAGTACGCTAAGTACTCCCCCTAGGAATATACTTATACAAAAATTTTACAATGCCTTCAAAAATTATATACAAGTGTACCTTTGTTGTACTGATGTATCCTTTCATAACTCCTTACTAACTTCCTCCTTCCTTAGTACTAACTTCCCCCTTGTTTTTGTCACTAATTGCTAGTGGGGTTAAGTTGTACTTATCCAAAAACTTCTTATGAAGCTGCAGGGTGGATTCAAATGTTGTATCCCAGCTTTCCTTTGCAACCTTCATAACTTCTAGTTTTATTTCTATCTCGGCAGCTAGACTCACTAAACTCTCTGCAGTTGATAGATTTGCACTGCTCTATGATAACTCTTTATCTTTTGAGAGTTCCTTTTGTATTACCTCCAAATGAGGCAACAAGCTTGTCTGAATAGTTATCAACTTGGCCCTTATCCGACCATCTTCAGCCATAAACTTGGCTATTCTCCTTTGTCCATTTATCAACTTATTAAAATGTAAAGAACTAGATGTAGTATCTTTACCAAGAGTAGCACCTGTTGATCTCAAATCTAACTGTAGCTTCTCAACAAGCTCTAAATTATCCTTTGTGAAAAATTCAACATCACATAATTTCTTATACAAAGAATAAACATTGGCTGTAACTTGTTCTAAGGTCTCTACAAGAACAGAAAGTTCAACCTGTTTTGTTGCTATCTCTTCTGAGATCTTCTCTAGAACTTTTCTCTCAAATATTCTCTAAGACCATTGTAGAAGCTTCTCATTGTTGTCTATGTCCTCATCTGTTACTTTCTGTACAATGGTGACTAGTTGATCTATGATTGGAGCTTGAGGCATTTCATCCTCTATGTCAAAAGCCTTTGCAAATATGTCTTTGATGTCATGCAACACCTGCTTTTGCTTTTGTTATATCTTCAATTCTTCCTGTCTCTTCTTCCTCTTAAGTAATTCTTGAAGAGTCCCAATTTGTTCAAAAGATAACTCATTGGGATCCCATTGTGGAATCACAATGACTTCATCTAGTGTTACATCTAAAATCTGTGACTTCTTCTTCAAGATCTTCTTCTTCTTCATTTCTGGAGAACTTATGCTCGGCAATATAATATCTTTCCCTTTGATAGTTTCGATATCCAATGCCTCCTTCAATTCTATCAATAGAGTCTGTGGATTTGGCATACCACTGGTTTTAGGACCTATGGAAGTGGATGATGCAGAGTGTGGTATCTCAACCAACACTTATGCTGCCTCTTCTTCTTTAGGCTTATCAACAACATCTATTGTTACTATTCCACTATCTAAAATTGTCTTCACAACTTCTAAAATAGGTGGATCTTGTGAAGTTAACTCTTTTTTAGTTGTTTGTTGTTGTCCTTCACCTTTCTGATCACTTCCAACTTCAATTATTTCCTCAGACGATGTGGTCTTCCCTTCTTCTATTTTAGTTGCCTTAATAGGCGAGTCAGTGTCTTTTCCACTCGACATCTGTTTTTCCTCGGCATTCAAATTGCTTGGATCATCAACTATATAATCCATAGGACTGTCTGCAGTCAGATCAACAGAGTTTATTGCATCTAATGCATCTTTGTTCATGTCCTTTTCTTCTACAATTTGATCTTTAATTATCTGTGGTTCAGGGGTAGTCTTTTCTTTAACTTCTTGTGCCTTTGGTTCAGATGTCCCTTCACTAGATTTCTTGTCTTTTGGAATGATCAGTCCAAAAATCTCTTTCCAGATCCTTGTGCTTTGTTGTACTACACCTTTTATGTCATTCTTCAGAACAACATAGCCTCTGAGTTTTGGCACAAACCTGTTCTTGTATTCCTCAATAAATTTGACTCTTTGTTTAAAGGTTAAGTTAGGTATTATTTTGGCTAATGTTCCTTCTCAGATCTATCTCTCAGTGGCAAGTGCAAATTCCCATTTTCTGGATAGAAAGTCATATAGTTCATTAGGCACATGATTTCCTATCTCTGTAGGAGTCAATTTGAAGGTACTCATCATGTCCAAGAGTGCTTCCTGAACTTTGTGCCTATCTGTTGTTTTCAACTTGTCATATTTGATGAACTTAAATGTTGCTAACCCTGTTGAATTCCTTAAAGTATCACATACCTCATCAATGCTTGCTGGTTTCTTGAATTGAGCTTTAGGTATGTTTGTGGGTTCATCAATTTCTGTCAACTCCTCATCACTATCTGGTCTCAAATTTAATTTCCTTCTTGGTCTCTTTGCTGGTTCACTCGGCTCAGCCTTAGGAGCAACCTTTGCTTCCTTACCAGAACTACTCTCTGCAACTTTTCTCTTACCATACACTTTTGTTTGCACTTCTACTGGGGAAGAGATAGTAGATGCTCTTGTCCTTGGACGATTAGCTACAGAAGGTGTAACTTTGGGTTTTTCTCGTCTAGGCTTGGTTACTATGACAATTGATGGCTTCTTTCCCTTAGCCTTCTTTGTAACTTCTTCTGATTCACTGACTTCCTCCTCAGTGGAAATATCCTCACCTTATCCAGTGGTCAGATCTAGAGGTGCATCCTCAGGTTCTTCATTCATCACTACCCAAGCCAACCATTTTCTTTAGATTTTTCACTATCTTCTTTCTTTTTCTCTCCATAGTTCCTTCATTCAAACTTCTAGAGATCTTAGCCTTAGCTTCATCAAAGTTTTTGAATCTTTCTACTGTGGTATCAATTACCTTAGCTAAGAGTGCAGTGATGGGCTGATGCTTCATCAACATTAATCTCATATGGAAATGGCTCTAGACATGTTATTCTAGGAGTCACTGCCTTGATATAAGTGTTATCTGTATCAACTAGAAAACATATTTCCTCATAATGCTTCTCCACTAGTGACTTAGGAATCCTAGTCCTTAATCTCATTCTCTTTTTGAATTCTACAAAATAGCTACTCATAATGCTATTGAAATTTCTCCCTAGTTTCTTTATACATTCACTGATCTGGACTGTTATGGGCCTATCCTTTTTCCAAACAATATTTCCTAGAGTAGGAAATGTATCTTGAATGTAGAAGAATATACAAACTAGTAAAAAACCCAACTTACATGATGAGCTCTTAGCCTTTCTAATTGATGCAAGGTTCTCGACTAACTATGTCTGTTGTAGCTCGGCAAGGTCATATGTGTGATTCTTCTTCACAATTCTCTATGCATGATCAACTGTTGTGCAGGGAACACTATCCAATCTAGTGGACTGATACAACTTGTGTGCAATTACCCTTACTCCAAAATCAAGTTCTAGGTCAGTAATTGTAGAGATAGTCATACCTCTGTTATTCCATACTGCTCCAGTGTTCAATGTAATTTCTTCTTTGTTGTTATCCCTCATGGTCCGCTTTCCATTTACTACAGGATATCCAGTCACTTGATGAATCATGCTTTTGGTGATCTTGACTGGTCCATTGTCTAGCCACATGCTCATGTCATGAACTCGGCTAAGGATAACCTTGATCCATTCATCTTTGAAACCTTGGGGAAAATCTAGGGTACGAGTTAACCCTTTTTTGGCTAAGTGTTTGAATTCTTCCTTTAGAACTCCATTTTCACACAGTTTGTTGTAATATTTCCTTAATTCATTATCACCTACTTCTCCAATCTTAACTATATAACATGATCAAACATCATGAACCATAAGTACCTTGGGAGGAATGGATGAGAGGGCTCCCATTAAATCACTCTGTATCACACTTTCAGAGACAGATCAAAAGTTGAGAGGTTCACATTCATCACTCTGAATCAACTGAATTTGTTCTTGTTCTGCCTCCATACTCTTGGCTGGTGTGGAAGAACTTGCAGCCATAATTCTAAAATTTAGGGTTTGAGAGATG